>LNSY01039607.1:0-10254 GCA_002024485.1 Artocarpus camansi
ATTTGGTTTCCAGCAATTAATGAACTCACCTAGAAATACGTAATATTTAATTTTTTTTATATCCGGGAGCATTGAAATTCCATCATTTGCTACCTGGTTATTTGTGGCCGAGTCATACACTGTTGAATGGGGCACCTACCCTTTGCAACTTTTGAAATTTTAATTTTTTAGTTTAAAATTTTATTAAAGTTTTAATTGTACTTGTTTTTAAAAAAAAAATTATAGGTGTGCTTCTATTAAAATTTAAAATTTAAATCATTGTATCACTATTTAATAATTAAAATATATAATTATATTTATATATAGCAAAATTTATTAATACTTTTTAACACAGTGTCTTAATTGATAAAAAAAAAGTTTTAGCTCCGCCATTACTTGTTATTACAGGTAATATTGTGTTACGTTTTATTAATATATAGTACTCCAACTAGTCTTGTTGCCACATCAGACTTCCACATAATCACTTCAGCTACAGAAACCCGCATGAGGAAATTATGCCCGGTTAGTACTTCATTACTGCCGGCTCCATATTGCGAAATATTCATCCACTAGAGAAACTATTATTAAAACTTGAATAACCCCAATTAATTGTATCTAGTGTACTCTGCGTGTGAAGATCGTTGAGATCATGGAAAAATGGATTTAGCTTCATCGGCCCTTGTTAGAATGATAATCTCATATTTAATGGCAGATATTTCTATGAAATAATGTTTATGGCATTACATTAATTGGTCACCTTATGTATAATAATATATACATGTATCTGAGTTTCTCACATCTTTAAAGAAGGTAACGAAGTAGTAGATAAGTTGACTTAAAAGTAGTTTAAAAAGTAGTTTATATAAATATGGTTGATGTTCCTAGCTACCTATTTTCATAGGATACTAAGATTAAGTACTTTTTTTTTCTTTAATTTTTACCATTGATGGTTTTATATCAGAACATTTTAATGAGGTTTGATCGGTAGGACCTAGCATAGGGGTAGTCAATTGACCTACTGCTGGAGTGAATTCCAAACATTGTTCCCTCATACCTGCTTTGATGATCTCTAATGGAATGTTTAGAGTTCTGACGCTTTGGATGGTTGTCAATTAATCTGTAGAAACACTTTGAAACTTAGCCAAACAGTAATAAAGATATATAGGAGCAAGGTAGAGAAGAAGAGAGAACAATCAATATACTAAGAAATGAGCTGAAAATGCTTTCTCAATTGGTTTTTCATTCTATTTATAGTAAGATTGTCAAACATCTTAGGACTGTTTCTTCAATCATTGGACTTTTAACATGTCATATTTCCTTTTGGGTTTAGAATTCCACCTAATTTCCCTACTTGGAAAAAGTCTAGATGGAATGTTTCTTATTCTTCCTTTTTATGCTTATCTTTGGCGAACAATATCTGGAAAAAAATGGACATACAAACCCTTTTTAAATGAAAGCAAATAAAAAAAATGTTAAATTAGAATGTAAATGTGAAAAAAAATTTAAAAGTGATAAAATCTATTTTTTATCTTAACAGGTGACCCATGTACGAATCACTTAAGCTTAATTCTATCTATTGAACATAATATTGGAAAATAGAAGACAAAATAAGAAGCTTTAAAATAAGGGCAAAATGACGATTTTAAAATTCATGAGGCAAAGTGATGAGATTTGAAAGTTCAAGGACAAAGTGAAGGAGACCCTAAAATTTAAGGGCCATTAGTGTTAATAATCCTTAGAAGAAAAAAAAAGATGCTAGTAGCACTCTCTTTCTCACTCTTTGAGTTTGACACGTAGAATCCATTAACATGATAAATTATTATTTAAATAGAAAATAAAATAGTAGATTTCATATGTCAGTCAACAAATACAGAGGGTATAAAAGAGAATGAGAAACATAGTATTGTTAGCACTTAAAAGAAAATAAATTAAGGTGGAAAAGTGACACTTACAAACATGTTTGGGGACATCAACAGTTACACAAAAGTCTTGGAGAGGGCCAGGGTCATAGCCACATGCAATATAAGTTGAGAAAGCCAAAGCAACAAGTGCCAAAACGAAACCAACAGTGGCCTTCGTCATCCCTAGTGATCTAATTAATCTCTGTTATATGTGTCTCTATAATGCTTTGATTTAGATAATCTTGCTTCCCCGTTACGTCTATTTATACATGGGCGAGCTCATGATTATTGATCCTTGCATTGAGTACCGAGCACTTTTCAATTCCCAACAGAATACAGTTTTCATCAACAGATCTATACCCGTTTCAATTATAATCGTTATTGTTTATTTTCGAAGGAGTCGAATGATATTACAAGGTAATATAACTAATTTATGTATAATATTTCCAAGAAATATTCTTGTCTTTGTATTTGCTCAAGTACATAAGGCATAAGGCTATGCTTGATAATTAAGCATACTATCAAGAAGACAAGTAGTATAGTGTTTGAAAGAATAGTTCAAATTAACGGTTTAAATTGTGAATAGGATAAAACATTTATATATTACAATAAATTGTTATAGTGTAAAGCTCTTTTATACTACAAATTTTAAACTTAAATTGATAATTTAAACTATTATCCTAAATACCCTATATATAGATTCGACCATAAAAAATGTATATAGATTCACCTTTCTGAATTGTATATCTGATGCAAAAAATATCATGACAATTTCAAAGAATTTGCTTTTGTTTAAAGTTATTCATATTTTTTATGTCAAAATTTTTTCAATAAATTGCGAGAGGGAATGACTAATTTAATCAAAAGGCTACTATAACACATTCTAATTAGGTTACCACTACTAACACCCAAATCCCATACCAAATTCCCCGCTCGAAAATATATTAAATAAATGAAAAATATAGAACTGTATGAAAATTTGAAACAACATGGAAAAGAGACAACACCGCAAGTAAATCTAAAAATGAAGCAGATTATTAGTACTTCTTAAAGGATTAAGCTGAAACTTTCTCCTTGAAAAATTATATCCCAGCCTCGTTAAAAACCCTTTAGCCATATTTCTCAAGGATTTATGTCGATATTCATTTAATGATTTTTCATTTCGTATAGTATAAATAAAAGGTGGGATCAAAACCACAATTGTATTACCTTCTACTGAAATGATGCATAGACGGTGGGACTCACTTAAGTACGTTTTTTTCATCATTTTCCCCTCTTTTATTCGTATTTTCTACCAAAAAATAAAACATTGCAATATAATTATATTCCTCTTTACCAGTTTATACCAAACAAAGAGTATAACCTAATTTAAATCGCCTTCCCTACTCCATCAGCAGTTATTGAATTCATATAATAGTACGGCAGCTAATGATCATTTAAAAACTTTAATTTCAGTACTACTAGTATCTATGGCGTACTAATATTTTTAATTAAATACTTTTTTAAAAAAATCTTAAATTCTATCACATCTTGTTGTTGTTGTTTTACTTGTTTCATTGCAGGCCAAAATCGTTTTCCCTTTTTCAGCCAGTTACTTCATTTTGCGATCTCTTCCTAATGTTCAAATTATTAAAACTTTTTTTTTTAATTTTCTTTTTGGCTAAATTATGCAAACGGTGGTTCAAGAGGCATTTTTCTACAGAGAATCATTTACGTGCTCTAATTGTTACACTATTTCCCCTTTTAGTCTAAAAGGCCGAAAAGCTGTGCTTTGCTTCTTAGGGATATGTGGACCTAATTATTCCCTCTCTAACTAAATTAGAAATTATTTGGCTAGTGTATCTTCTCATAATTAGTCCAAGCGATGGAACACGTGCAATATGCTAGTCTTTCTTCATTATGAATAACTATAAAACTTCATTTTCTCTAATCAACTACATATTTTTGCAAGGGAACTTCTCAAGCAACAAGCACTGAGCAAACAGAAGGCTGCAGTGGATGATCTGGTTTGGGTTTTTATGTCAAAATGAGGTTATCATAGTATCGATGTTATTGCCGCTGTTGTTTTGCTATTTTTTTTTAATTTATGTCGTTTTAAGGTTACTAACTTAGTGTCCTTTGGTCTTTTTTGTGTCGTTTCCCAGGGTGCAGCCGTTTTATGCCATTATTGTCGTTCCTTAAGTTGATGTCCTAGTTTATTAATTGTTTTTAAGTTGGTACATTTCACGCTCGTTTTCAATTTGATGTCATTTCACATAATTCTTGGTTTTCATTTTCGTGTTGTCGTTTTCCAACGTTAAAGCCTTATTTACAGGGTTATCGCCGTATGTTTATCAGTATCGTCTGTCAGATTATTTTAGTTTCTATATTCCTGTCTTTTTACTAGTTTACAGTCGTTTTCAAGTGGATTTTGCATTTACATTGTTGTCGTTTGTTAAAGTAATGTTTTCTTTTTCAGATTGCTGTCGTTTCCGAACTAATGCGCTTTGATAGCGACGTCGTCATTTCTTATGTTGATGACGTTTTAGGTTGACCAATTTTCACCATCATCATTAATATCATTTGCAAACATGCCATTTCGTCAGACGATCATGTCGATTTCATGCGTTAATAGATTAGCAGTTCACCAGGCAATGTCGTTTTTCACATTCATATTGTATCAGGTTGTTTTCGTTTCCCTTAAGTAACGGCCCTTTTTCATTTTCTCAAGCTTTTTCAATTGCTAATTGTTTTGTCTTTATGTCCCTTCAAAATTATTATCGGTTTCCAAATTAAGCAGTTAATAAACAATATTGAAAGCTCTAGGCGGGCACCTCCTTTGGTTTTGAATCTGTCCCCAACTGTCCATATGCAGTGAAAAGTTAACGGAAGGAAAATAGGGTCAATTTCATTTTTTGCTCTTGAACTATGCAATTTATCCTAGTTTAACCCTTAAATTATAAAACGTAGCAAATCACATCTTATACTATTCAACTTGTCTTATTTTGGCCTTTCTATTAATAATACCGTTAAAATATTAACGGACTTGAGCTAATAGTTTTACAATGCTTTTTAAATTATACAACTTGTCTAATTTTAACTCTCAAATCTTAAACCATAACAAATCACACTCTTAAATTATAAAACTCGTCTTATTTTGACCATTTAATTACTAAATCCATAAAATATTAACGAATTAAGTCACATATATATATGTACATAATTATAAATCGACAATCAATATTAAATCTTTTGTAATTAACTTCATCTATTTTAGATCTTACAATAGGGATTTCATAAACAAACGTATATTTTTGTTAACTTAAAATTAATAAAAATTTTGATTTTTTTTTATTTTGAGTTCAATTAAGCTAAGTATTCTGTATTATATCATTTATGTAATTTTCAACCTCAAAATTTAGTCATAAAAATAATAAGTAGGTTATACTATACTATCTACATGTCGTTTTTGTTAGGTACCCATATATTTAGTGTTTTTTTCTTATTTGTCGGTAATTCTTTTTTTTTTTACTTTAATTCATTTTGAACATACGATGGAGAAAATTTAATAAAACTTTTTGAGCCAAAAAAGTAAAACTTTTATTGACAAAATTATATATATTAAAAAGAAAAAAAAAGGTGAAACTTATATAATAGACAAATAAAATTTAGATTTTTGATTTCAAAATATATGCTGAAAACATATATATAGAGCCAAATAATCAAAATAGTTATTTGTTTTAATCCGTTAATATTCAATATATTTAATTATGAAATGATCGAAATGGGACAAGTTTTATAGTCTAAGAGTGTAATTTGTTATAGTTTAAAGTTTAAGGGTCAAAATAGGACAAGTTGTATGATTTAAGGGTCAAAAGTAAAATTATAGGCTTGTTAATATTTAACGGTAGGGCCAAAATGAGACAAGTGTAATTCTTCAGGATGTAATTTATTACGTTTTAAAGTTCAGGAGCTAAAATAGGACAAGTTGTGTAATATACGTCGACAAAAGTGAAATTAATGGTGGAAAATAACATAACTGTGGTGAGAAAAGGGACTAAATTCTAAATATAGTGAGCATGGTCTAATAGTAGAGGGACCGAAGAGGCAACTCCGTAATTGTAGTTGGCAAACAAAGAACTGCGGTGGATGGTTTGGTTTAGGTTTTGATGCCATCATGAGTAGGGCTGGTAATTTCGGACACACGAGATGACACGATATAGAAACGGCACAAGATAAACAGATTTGGACCGCACGTTTATTAATTGTGCTATAAATAAGTCAGCACGAATAACACGAAAATAAATATGCTAGATTTGTGCTAACACGCTAAACATGCCTTGACACGTTTAATTAAACGAGTCGTAAATATATTGACACAGCACGACACTACCCGTCCATTTATAACACATTTAAACTTAAAAATAAAAAAATTTGAAATATTTATAGTAGATTAGTATTAATTAGATATTGTACTTTTGTTAATTTTCTTTATTGGCTTTTTCCAAAAAAAAATTAATTTTTTTTATTTTTTTTAAATTTTTATTTAATTGGGTCATAAATGTGTCATAATGCGTGTTGTTATCATGTCAACCCGTCACGACATGTTTAATAATCGTGATAATCATGTCGTGTTACACGTATCATAAGTATGTCGTGTTCGTGCGTACATTTTTAGTACGTTTATTAATCATATCGTGTTCGTGTTTGGGCTAAATGTGTCGTGCTGTAAACGTGTCGAGATGAATACGGCACGAATACGATTATTGCCACCTCTAATCATGGGTGTTGTTACTATTGGCCCTTGCCCTTTGTTTGTGTCGTTTTTATGACATTATCTTTTATCCCTAAGTTGATATTGTAGTTTATCGTTTTTAAATAGCCACGTTTTTCTACGTTATTGTCGTTTTATGTTTTCATGCCGTTCGTTAGATTATTCCCGTTTTCCTATCTTACGTCAAAATCACTTATGAAGCTGGTGTTGTTTATCATCTAATTGTCGTTTTTTCTTTATGTTGTTGCTATTCCCCAAACGAGGTCTTTTTTTTTTTCCCCTGATAAGTGGAGATCATAGTACCAAAGAAATCCGAATGGGCTCGGATACAAAGGCAGTATAAAAACCAAAAAAATAGGTTATCTATACAGATTCGAAGGACTTACTCGGTGATCTAAAAGTAAACCTTAACCCTAAACAGACATATACAGTACAAACTGAGGTCATTACAAGAGAGCTGTTTCTGACTCAAAACACTAGCCAACCGGCCGAAAACAATTATAGACCCCGACCGGCCGAAAACAATTCGAAGAACGGAGGCCAGCAGGTCCGCCACCGGCCGGCCCACCGACCCCGACCAGTTTTCTTTCTCTACTTCTCTCCTGACCAGTATTACCTTCTACTGAAAACAATTATATACGGTCGAACTCACTAAAGTACTTTTTCACATCATCCCATCCCAAACCCGCGCCGCCCCCGCCCCCCATCCATAATATGTATGTATGTATAGTCCATTCATAGCGTTACTTACTACTGAATTCTCCCTATATGTTGTCCGCGGCAAGTGAATGTAGGCATAATATCAAATTATGTAAAATCTTTTTCCTAATTTTTTGTACTTTATTTTTCTTGTTTATTTATTTTTTATAGAAGGTACTGAGAGCTACAGTGGATGATTTGGTTTGGCTTTTGATGCCAAAATGAGATTATTGTCACATCGATGTTACTACTGTTGTTGTTGCCTTTGTTATTTTAAATTCTTGTCGTTTTTAAGGTTATTGTCCTTTGTTTTTTATTTTCTTAATTATTGTCGTTTTTGTGTTTTGTATTTCTTTTCCGTCCTTCAGATTTTTCCGTTTGTTGATTGATGCCTGATTTTTATCGTCATTTTCTTATTATTACCTTTGGGTTTGATTTCCTGTTTTTGTCGCTAGCCTAATTAATATTGTTTTTTGTTGTTGTCGTTTTCTTGCTTATGTCGTGACTAGGTCATTTTGTTGTCTTTCTTTTAGATATCATTTTTTATCATTGTTATTTCCAAAAAACATTGTCGGATTGATGTCTTTCTAGGTGGCTGTTTTGCATTAAACGTCGATTATTTGTAATTGTCGTTTACCTGAATGTCGTCCTTTTTTCTTGTCGTTTATCGTGTTGACGTCGTTCTGTGTTTTATGCGAATCAGGATGGTGACGTTTTACAGCCAATGTTTTATATTCGATGTCGTTAATACGTTGATGTCGTTCATTTGACGATATAAACCTTCTTTTGTTCAAACGTTACGTTTGACCCATCAATAAGCTATTTTAAATCTATTTTGAAATAGAAAGTTACTTTTGCAAACTTTTGACGAAAAAAAAGTGGATTTTTGATAGTAAGCACTATGGTGATGTCTTTTTAACATTGTTGTCGTTTTTTCAGGTTAATGACGTTTTTCATTTTTTGTGAAGAGAACGACCTCGATCCCGATTGTCGTCTAAAGTCTGCCCAAAAGCTGAAAGATTCTTCATAATCTTTTATATTGTCCCTGTATTTCTGTGCAGTTGGCTTCCGGTTTTTCTGATCTTCATCATTTTACCACATTTGTTTTTGTACTTGGTGTGTTGCAAGTCTTCTATATTTTTATTTTTTATTTTTTGTTTCCGTGCACACAAATTCTCACCACCCGATTCAGCAATTGCATGCTTTAGCATTTGCTTCTTAAAAATTAAATAAAAATAAAAATCAGAAAAAGAAAGTCGAAATTAAAATGGGCAACAATTATTTATCACTCAAAATGAACTGTTACCGTTCTCTAGCTGATAAGTGTAGGAGAGAGATATTTCGGGGACTCTATTACTAAACTCTTTTATACTGTTATATATAATGTGGAGTTACTCCATTACGCCAACTCAATCTCAGAACAACGGATAATGAATCATACAGTGAACTCTGTTCTTTTCTCTTTCATGTGAATCTTGTGCGATTGCAATGCATGACCATTTCATTTGTGTAGAATGTTGAAAAAATAATTTTTATATGGGCCTACATATGTAATTAAATGTGTTATTAATGCTATCTTGAAGTGAAGCCTAAATTAAAGTGATATAATTAAGATAAAGTTAAAAGGCTTTATTGGGTATTAAAATAATGCATGTGTTATTTTTGTTAATATTATATGTATAGATATCAATTTGTAATTTTCAGATTTTATGATAGGTAAAACTAAAAATACACTAAAATAACTAAAGTTATTTATTCTAGTTATGGTCCACAATCCAAACGTACGTATCATTCTTTCCTGTTTTATCTGAAATCCTATATTCATAGAAAATCTCAAGGAGCTTGGATTGGAAGACAGTAACCCAAATCAATCCAAAATTATAAATTCAGTTATACTTCAACAAATTCAAAACTATTTCTCTCAATAATTTGACATGAACGATCCTGAAAGAATTTTGGTTTAATTCATTACAACAAGTGATATTAGAGCGGTGTTGAATTATTGAAAAATATTTTCTCAAAAAAAAAAAAAATTTGGTTGAATTGTTCTGAGATTATGTTGTGTGATTTGGTCATCAATATGTTCCGTTTTTTTTTTCTTTTTTTTCGTTTTCAAGAAACAATTATGGTTTTTTGTTTGCAAGTTGTTTCCTGAATCATAAAAGTAATCCGTTGATGAAAGTAATTATGATGGTTGCCGTTTATGCATTAAATGTTTGACTGTTGATTCACGGCATTATGCATTCTGTTTCTTTTGTATTATAAATAATGCACGCCTTTCGAAATGTTAAAAGTTGCTGCCTTTGTTAAAAGCTACGGTTTGTTTATACAAAAAAACAAAAGCATTTAATGCATTCAGTTTTTTTTTTTTATGATTTCTTTGAAATCATGTTAGAAGTGTTAAGTAAACTATGGGATTACCGGGCGGCAATTTCACTACCGTCGGCGTGGAAAACAAGGCCGAGTCCCTCAGGTGTCGTCGGAAAGGATGAGTGGTAGTCTCTGGCCGCGACGAAAGAGGGAAAACAGATACCAAAAGGCCACTGCGTAAGGAAGCCCGCCACTGTGCCGCCGCATGAGGACAACCCATTATGGGTTTCTTGGTCGGCGATCGTTGTGCCACTGTCGCCGTCGACGCGTTTTGGGCACGCCCATCGGGCCGCTCAGGCTCCCAGGGGGGGAACTGTTTGCCATGCCGCCAGCAGGACACGATAGTTCCCAATAGGTCGTATCCCCTGGGCGACAACCGTTCTTGGCCCAGAACGGTTGTCATTGAAACGGGCCTTTTGGGTTAGCCCGTGACTAGGTGGCACCTAGGGACGCAACCCCTGGGTAACCAGAAGATTTAAAAAAAGAAGAAGAAGAAGACGAAGAAGGAAGAGGGGGGTAGTAGGCTTGGGCTGGTCATGGGGCCTGGATTTA
>LNSY01039776.1:0-12505 GCA_002024485.1 Artocarpus camansi
AAAAAAAAAAAAAAAAAAAAAAGTGGCCAGGCTTTGGTTTCATCATAAACACAAATTTCATCCCGCCAACCCCATTTGGTATTTTTTTGGAGTTTTTAAAAATGTTTTTGTACACTTTTGGAGGCAAAAATTTCAAAAACTCAGCGCAAACACTCTCAACGCAATTCCTCAAAAATTCTCATTTTCAAAACAAAACTATTTTTATCTATTTTGAAAATACTACCAAACGGTATGAAAGTAACCGGATTTTAGTTTAATGATAGACGGAAGTTTTGACAAAGAAACTCCTCAAGATTGGTTGCCAGAGTTTCCCAATTGAAACTGGGTGAGTCTTTCCCCTGAGATTTTGTGTTAGCGCCGGATGTAGTCACTCCCCTGTACAATGTATGACCAATTGTTGTATTTCCCTCATACCTACCATGAAGATGGAGGGAATTGTTAAAACTTATCAAACCAACATTAACATAGATTTCACAAGCGTCCAAGCATTACTAAAAGGAAGTTCCATTTTCATCTCCTCCTATCTCATCTTTACGGAAAGAGGAAACTTGGGTTCCTTGTTTCAGAGCATCATTGATATAAGTCACCGTATCATCTTGCAGCATATCAAAAGAATCACTTTTCGTAGCCATGAAAGAGAAACCAAAAGTGTAAAACAGAGGATATAACACTGAGAATAAAGAGAAAAATATAACCTCGGCACGGATTTCGCAAAGTGCTTTCAAGATCTGTAAACGCTTCAGCGGATCGAGTCCTTTGTATTCGGACGTCTCCTCACTCCACAAAAAACAACACAAAAAGGAGATCCATCATGGCCTCTTCTAAGATTGAAAAATAAAACTGCAGGAAAAATCCATTCAATTGGTGATTTATAAGAGATGGCTCAGAAGCTATAGTTTATTATCCAATCCATTTTCCGTTCTAATAATCCATTTGAGAGTTATCCTTATTAATTCACAATAGTTCCTATCCAACGTGACACTATTGAACAAATGACAGAGACATTGTTGAGAAAAAGGCGGCTTTTTCCAAAACAAAACTGAGTAAAAAGCATGACTCGTACCATTTAGCTGCCATGAGAGGAATCCTTCCTTCAGCAACCTTCATTACAGGCAAATAAAAGTTTCAAGCTGTTCGACTTTACAGAAGGATTCAAAGGCCTAGACTTTGAAGCTGATAATCTTTATTCTTAGGTTTGTTTAATATTAATTTATTCTTTATTACCGTGACTTACCCATGGCCACCAAGGAGAGAGTTTCTAACGAAGCACAGTTACCCAGGCATCAGAACCATCCAGTGCCTTACTTCCAGGAGGTATCCCCTATTTTTAGAACTCAAGTTAGATGCAAACAATAAAAAGGGTACAAAAAGGCACTAAAGACAAGCCATAAACCTAAAACTTGCAGAGCGATCAATCAAACCATTAGCAGCAGCAAAGTAATCCCAGTGGTGAAAGAATAATTTTTACTAAAATAAAAAGGAAAAACGCGAAATAAAATGATAAAAAAAACCTTCAGGAGCGTAACGTGGAGCTGAGTAAGAGAACTATCGGGATTTATCAAACCCGTCTCGATCTCTTCCGCCGATATCTTCATATCTCCCCCGATTACTGGGTTGAAAACCTGAAAACACATTATCGCAAAAGCAACAGCTCAAGTTTCCATAATCTCTGCAGCTATACACAGACCCCTTCACCAAAACTCATTCAAGAACAATCCAGAAAGCATATGCATATACATAAACATATTTGGATATAAGGAAATGGATGATCGTACGGCCAAGAAATTGAGAACGGAGGCTAGTTCCCATAGTCGGCGCAACTTGGCGACCTCTTCACGATCCTCTTCGCCACGTTCTTCGTCTTCGGAGACCACCACGGCGTCTGCTTTCTTCTCCGGCGACTGCGACTGGCCTTCTCCTCCGCCGGAGTCCCTCTCCGCCTCCTCATCCCGTGTCCGACGACCTACAACCATGGCTCTTTCCCGCTCGGAGACACGACGAGAAGGAAAAAGGAAGACGAAGGGTGAGAGAGTGAAAAGAGAGAGAGGAAGGTGACGTGACGAAGAAGACGGGAATTTTGGGGGAATTTTCTTTTTCCCGCTTAAATCTTTTGTTTAACCTCAGACCGGGGTTAAGGTTAGTTCGCTATGGTCGATTTCAGGATGGTAATCAGTTAGGGGAGTCGTACTTTCTCAACGGAAACGCAGCGTTTTGTACTTGCCAGTTGTTTGTGGGGAAAGAAATATAAACATAACAAAAAGGAAAGAGAGGATGGTGCTGCTCTGTGCACTAGTTATTCAAAAGCACGTGTTTGTTGTGCTTTTAAAAACGCTTTGGCATGTTTGGGCTATTGGTTGCGACCATTGGTTTTAATTAAAAAATAACAAAAAACTCTTGTATATGAGATAAAAAGCTGTTATAATATAGACTTTAATATATTATAATATTTTTAATTAAATTTGGTCTTAATTATTTTTTTTAAACTATATTATTTTATTAAGAGTTTTTTTAACGGAAAACATTGCTTTATTAATAGGATGTTTAGGAGTGGTAGGAACTATTTAGTTTTTACCACAAACTCAGTTATAAACAGTATAAAACTCTCATATATTACAGCAACAAAAAAAATTTGCTACAATAAAAAACTCTCACATGCTACAGTAAACGTGGTTCCCACCGCTCTTCCAAATACTCACTAAATCAGGCCAAATCAGTCATTAACAAGTAACGAAAACAACTGAAGATAGTAGTAGCGCCTTCACTGTCTAACACTAACTTAAAAGCATTAACACCCAAAGAGTGGGCAATCGAATTGCCTACTACCATGCAACATTTCGAGCTATCAGATAAAGAAAGGAGCTGCAAATTATAATCAACTGTAATCCCTTTCAGCTAGCAATGGTCCCAAATTAACGGAGTGCACCACCCGAGATGCATCTGCCTCCGCGATGTTTACCTTTAAGCTCAATCGATGGGCCAATGAGAGACCCGCTTGTAAAGCTAGGCGGTCCACAATGAACGTGAAAACACGTTTGTCAGCGTCTTAGCCATTCAGCCTTTAACCATACCTAAATTTTCTTGAATTACAACAACAATGCCTACATATCCGGTCCCTGGTACCACCAAAGCGTCAGTGTTAAGCTTGAGATTGCCAAAAGAGGAAGGGGGAGCTCTAGAACTAGTTGTTCTACATGGCTGAACATCCATAGCATGACCTTCTCTTACCGTTGTGAACCCATTGATTCTTATCTAACCAAATGGTTCAAACAATACTATGGACGATCTCCAAAACAAGCGTTGAAGCCCACCCACTCCACTCAATGCAATGAACCTCGAAATTGCATGAGTTTATCAGTTTCAGTTTATACCAAATAGCCGAAGAATCCCGTACTTGGCAAATTTGCACTTCTAAACGGCATGCCATACAAATTCTGAATCTTCCTCAAACCAATTACACACCGTAGGGCAATTAATGCCTCCTTGCATACGGGACTCATAAAAGGGCAAAATAGTGTTCACTGCTCGCCAAACTAAGTTTTTAACTTTGTTTAAAAAATTTAAGTCCTTTAAGCTTCGACCACCATGTTTTATCCCTGTAGTTGCCAGAAGTCCCTACCTTTTCCTGCGGCTCCATTTCAGGTGGGTATCCTCAACGGATTGAATACATACCCTTTGGATCATAGTGCCACACTAGCATGTCTTAGTGTCTCACTTGTCTCGGCAAAATATTAAGTGTCACTTTTTAATCATCTGAAGAAAAAGATGGAAATAAAATCTCTATTCCGTTTCTATTCAAAATGAGATCCTCAACTAACCAATCAACGTACTCCTCCCTTGCCAAGGTGATAGGATGAAAAGTGCTTGGTCCCGAATCCACACCCTAATGAAGTTTTTTAACCAGCAGATCTCGACCACAAATTAGACTTCTCCGCATTGAAGAGACATTACTACCCATATCAGTTTCCATTATTGAAAAGTTCATAAAATACCTAGCTTTATAAACTCGGGCTACAAGGGAATTAGGGTGATTGAAGATATATCAAACATGTTTACCTAAAAGAGCTTGATAACACCAAGCCTCCTTCATACTTTAGTCTATGTAATCTTTCCCATCTCATGCATATTCTTATCCAACTAATCGTCGCCCCACCAAAACTTGAAATAAGTACTTCGGCCTCAAGGCAGAGACGTTTTGGGATTTGAAAATACTTGGTGTGTATATGGTGGTAGTCTAAGCAATTGCGTTGATGAGAATTTCTCTACCTACCATCAGGAAAAGCTTCCCCTTTCATAGATAGAGTTTCCTCGACACTTTATCTCTTATGGAATTAAAAGTAGCATACTTGTTCTTCCCCACAAACGTCGGTACGCCCAAATACTTATCACTCCATGTTTGTCACCTCCAACCCAAGATATTCATGAATCTCCATTTTCACCTCTTTTAAAGTTAGGACTAAAGGTGATCATTGACTTATTGAGCTTGATAAGTTGCCCTGAGGCTTTGGCATAATCATCAAGAACTTCAACAATGGCACGAGCATCATCTACAGTAGCTCTAACAAATATAATGGAGTCACATGCAAATAATATCTGGCACACCCACTCCAATGCCTTTAATCTAATTTCTAGTCTTAGCTCAGCGTAATAAGGTAGATAAACCCTCCACACATAGAAGGAACAAACATGGAGAGATAGGGCATCCATGGCGAACACCTCTTAATGGTTTCACGAACCCCTCGGCTTCCTTTTAATAATGAAAGACATCCTAAAGGTCATCACACAATCCACAACCAGCCTAACAAAGTGATCACCAATCCTAATACATTTCATCATGGATTCGAGGAAAGGCCATTCAATGCGGTCGTAGGCCTTACTCATATCGAGCTTTAAACCCTTAAGTCCATCTCTACCACCCACTTTTCTTTGGGTAAAATGTAGAACCTCAAAAGCAACAAACACATTATTAGCAATGAGACGCCTAAGAATAAAAGCGCTTAGCTTTTCCAATATAATCAATGGGAGTACATATTTCAACCGATCTGCAAGGGCTTTAGCAACAATTTTGTATGACACATTGCAAAAGACTAATCAGGCAATAATCTAAGACGCTTTTGGGATCTTTTATCTTCATGATTAGTATGTTATTTGTTTCATTCAACGCCACCACCAATCCTTTCTCATTAAGGATACTTAAACAGATAGCCACTAGATCATGTCAGACAATCTCTTTTTTTTTTTTGGCAAAACAAAGCATGAAAGCCATCAAGACCCAAAGGTTTAGTAGGGTTGATATAGAAAAAGCGTGTTTAACCTCGTTTACAATGAACGGTCACTCTAGCATGGCACGCATCTCATTAGTCAGCTTATCTTTGTCAAGTCTGCCCCTTTAGTGAGTGAAATAGAGGTAAATATGTCTCTGAAGTAGTTCTCAACTTCACTTATCATGTCATCAACCTTCATAAGCCACCGCCCGTCACTACTCTCAAAACCCTGCATTGTGTTCTTCTTATGCTGTTGGGATGCTTTGAGATGGAAAAACTTTATGTTTTTGTCACCACCCTTCAACCATTCGGTACGAGAGTGTTGGCACCAATAATTCTCCTCAAGAGCTTGGAGTTGGTCCAATTCGAACTTTAATCCACGCATAGTATTTTTATTTGCCGTTGTTTGTTTCCTATTTTGAAGGCTGACAATTCTATCCTCAAGCTTTTCAAATCTTTGCAGGGATTCGGTCAAACTGAGCATCACTCTAAGATTTTAGGTCACGACACAGTTACCCAGACACCGTTTCAACTAGGGCTAGCAATGTTCGCGCTTTGTGTTCGGGCTAGCATAATTATAATACGTCACGATTAGTCTAAACACTAACACGACATGATTAATAAATATACCAAGAACTCAAAACGAACACGAAACTCATATAGCTCGTATAACACGACATGACATGGTAAACATGATTATTAAATGGACCGTGATAGGTTAACACGATAAAAACCTATATATGACACGTTTATGGCTCAATTAATTATAAATTTTAGATTTTTACTTGGAATTTGGATGAATTAAATACTCCTTATAAATTATCAAGAAAGCAACATATGTAATGACATATACATAAATTCTTCAAATCTTAATAATTAACAAAGACACAAAATATTTAAACACTGCATATGATAGTATTAGGCATGTAAAAGGTCCAAGCAACATCATACCTAGTTCCAAACCATAACCAAATACTCAAACTAATAAGGTGTTTGGGAAGTGAGTTAGAATGAGAGTTAAAATTGAAAGTATCATAGCATGCGAGAGTTTTATACTATAGCATATTTTATTTACACTATAATATGTAAGAACTTTACACTATTTAGGTTGGAACTAAGTTTACCAAACACTTTATATGTCTCAATTATAACAACATATCCAAACCAAAATTCAAAACATAACCAAACATCTAAATGTCTAGCAGTCTAAGTGCATAAAATACATCTTATTGAGTCTTAAAGTATATCTCCAAATCTAAGTACTCTCCAAAAGTTTTTACCTATTTCACATTGTTTAAGATTTCACAATATAATAAAGTTAAAACAAAGCAACATATTAAATAACTGGCCTACACATTACTAGTAAGCAATATAGAATGCATATTATTTTCCATTGTAGTTTAGATGTTGGATTTGTGAGAGCTTTGAGTAGATCTAGAAGTAAGCTCATTAATATCCAAACTAAAAACATCTATATGATGTTATCCATAGCCATACGAATTGATTCTTTATTTTCTACACATAGACTTAAATAATTAAAATAACACAAGATAAGACCAACAATTAAAAAAAACCATAAATAAATAAATATATCTTTATCTTCAAATAGCCAATCTCTAGTGCAAACCAATGCCTCAACTATGTTAGGTTAATGGGACTCTTATATTGATCTAACACCCACCCTCTAACACTATTGGAATGTACAATATATCACCAGCCAAGCAATGGAGATCAGGATAGCGAAACTAGTTTCCTTCTAAAATTCAAGAACAACCAATTGAAGCATCGCTTGTGTTCTTACCTCATCCAAATAAACCTCTAATTCTGTTCTACAATCACAAACATGTCTAACAAGTAAGAGCATGGCAAAGTAAATTAATTGACATGAATTAGATAATTATACGAAGAAAGAAATGCTAAGAACCTACAATGCCCCTGCAAAGAAAGGCTAGGTGCGAATAAACCACAATGAATATTAATTAGATTGCCAAATCTTTCCATAAAGGGTATTGACGAACTACAATGTATCACAGACTTGCCAAAGTAGATTATTGATAAGCCAAACGTAGTTGATAAAAAATCCAAAAACCTTCAATAAAGAAATGAGCAAAAACCATTTCATACTAATACATTACACAACATATTCATGTGCACTATAATCAGCTTTAGCTAACTGGTATGCATGAAATATAGCCAAAATAGGTTCTTGACACGCCAAACACGTCAAATTTAAGACTAAAACAATACTTACCTTTAACAAAGAATTGAGCAAGAATCATCTCATACAATATTAAATATAGATGGTACAACATTTATGCGAGTTATATAATTAGTCTTAGCCAATTGGAATGTATAAAGTATTTGCCAAAACTGGTTCTTGATAAGTAAACCTTTTTAAATTTAAGACAAACAGTATTTACCATCATATAAATAGCAAATTAATTGATATAATATATAATTACTTGTTTTATGGTAAAAGAAAAAAGAAAATAAAATAGCACATAAGTAGTAATAAATTAACAAAATTTATATTTTACTTTCAATACTTAGTTTTGCTTCTATAGGAATTTTTCTATTGGGTTCTTTGCAATTAGAGTAGGAGTTGCACTTCTAAAGGTTGTTGTAGGCCCTCAGAGTATTCACCAAACAATATTTCCAAATTTCTTTTGACCTCAAAAAATAACAGTGACCTTTTTTCTCCATAAACATTAGCATAAGCATAATCATGAACTGTAACTTGTAGCGATGATCAAGTACTATTGCTATTACCGATATCAAATGGAAATCTTTCCAATGTTTCTCAAACTTGTTAAGCATTGCTTTTGCCATAGTTGCCAAATATTCATCCTCACTTTACTCACGTGAATTCAATGAAAAAGAGCAAGTGTAGATAGTTGGAGAGTACAAGTTTGCTATAGGGGTATTTAACATGAAAGTAAACACGAGTAATATTCTAAAAAGGTTTTAAAAAAAGTCATTGATTATCTCAGCTCTTACCCACTCATGTGGCAAAGGACAACCCTTGAAATTAAAATCACTCAATGGCAAATGACAGAATACATATTGATAATACAAAATACTATCAAGCATGAGAAATGTAGAATTTCATCTTGTTGGTACATCTTGTCTCAACCCTCTCTTAGAATCAAGAACCACAATATTTACATACTCTAGAAACTTCTTTCTAATTTGTGACCTTCCTACATATTTCATACTTTCATGTATCTTTTTAACCACTTTATTAATATCTTTCAGTCCTTTTTGTACTTTAAGGTTCAGAACATGGGTATAACAACAAATATTAAAAAAAAATTCCTTTGGAAGTAAGTGCATCCTTTTCATTTAATTTATTCGTCAACAAATCAATAGACATATTATTAGAAGAAACATTGTTCAAAGGAAGAGTAAACACCTTATTAGAAATTCCCTACTCATACTACAATGCATAAAACTTTTTAAACAATGCAAGTGTATAGGTGGCATGAAGCAACAATCCAAAATGTTCTTCTACAATAGCCAATCTTTATCAATAAAATAGACAATCATTATCAAATATCCATCAATGACTATGGAAGTCCTCATGTCAGAGGTGAAACAAATTCTACCAGGGTTCAAATCAAATATAGACTTGATTTTTACTTGTTTTAGGAAAAACATTTCTAATATATCTGCCTTTAAAATATTTCTCGACAGCAAATTGATATCAGGATGCAAATATTGATAAGTCACTCTAGGAACTTTATATTCGACAAAGGAAAATGGAAAATCATGCAAAATGATTGTTGTTATTATCAATTCACAAAAGTGTTTCAAATCAAACCTTTTTGCACTCAATGTCATAGACCCTTTATCTTGCAATGGCAACAGTTGGCCAACATTGTGTGCATCTCTACATTGACATATTTCCGTGTGACGTTGTTGTTGGGATTATGCTATTTTAAAGCAATTTTTGTATGACATATTCAGTTTGATCAATTAATTAAATCGATGTTTTCCATTTATTGTGTATTTATTTATCTGAATACACCAAGGCCCTTGATTATGTTATATTAATTTAAAAGGTTTATATAGTCCAAAGCATGTTCGCAACTATAAATAAAATCGAGCAATTTATTTACAATAGTTGTAGTGAAATTCACAGATAATCGATTGTCATAATCAATTGTGAGTCACTGGTACTAAGTAGAATATCAAACGAATCATAAGGAAGATTTAATTTTAGTGATTCTTTTAATTAAATCTTATAGGCACTAAATATACTAATGCTCCCAATCCTAAATTAACTGTAAAAATCATATGCCTAGATTTAACATGTCTTGAATTATTCCAGAGTGAATAGCCTCTATAATTTGGAAAGGTGATCTATGGCATAGTGGTTGATCAATAAAACAATATTGGAATTTTTTGGCTTCTTTTGGAGTTAATATTTTCCCCTTAAGTTGTCAAAATAATTGGTCACTTAAATTTTTGGCCAAATTATTCTCCTTAGGGAATCAACATATTTGATTATGTTAGGGTAATCAATAAATTGGCTAGTAGGTTTAAAGTAAATATATAATTCAATTGACAAACAATCATATCAATTAAATTATAGAAATTTAACAAAGGGGCATAATATATGATTAGTGTGTTCTAGGTTACACTAAATGTGTACTAAAATAGATTTATGTTTTCAGAAATTGTTTATATTAGTTGAAGTGCATTTTCATAACTATAGTGGAATGATTATGAAATTAATATTTAATTTATTATATCAAAGTGGTGATATTGGATTGGATTAAATATTAAGAGCCAAATTATATAAGCTTATAAGATTTCTATGGTAGCTTAATCTTGTCATTACACAAATTAATTGAGAATTATGAGGTTTGTGTATTTTCTTTAGACTCTGTTAAATTGGGTGGACTAGGTCCATACCAAATTTGCCATCTCCAAGCTAACGTGCTAAGATAATTTATTTATAAAAATAAATTAACTAATTATCTTATCATAAAATCAAAAAAAAATTATCTATTTGACGAAGAGATATCTTTAAAAATATTTTTTTTATATTTTGTTTTGAATTTAATTTCAATTCATATTTAAAAAAGGTTCAATATTTTAAAACACAACAGATGCACGCTGTGCATCATGTTGTTGTCGAGAAATATAAGGGATAAGTCATTTGGCGTATCCCATAGCATTTAATTTTTTACAAGAAAAAGTCCTATTTAATTTATATATAAATAGAGAGATTGTTTATTTAATTTTTGAGTGCAAATTAAGTGGAATATTGATTGTTTGATGTTTGAGATAAGTTCAACACAAACATTTACCTAATTAGTAAATCTAGATTTATATTTTTTTGGCCTATTTATTGACGTTTACCTAAACTTGGCCTGTAGATTTTTATTCATCTATTAATTCGGTCTATTTTCCACAATCTCCTATATTTTTCATACTTTTGGGCTGATGACCTTCAACAATGTCTTAGGTAAGTGCACATAGATTATTTGAATTTTTTTTCTTGCAAGTGAGGAGATAATTTCAAAGGCCCAGCATATTAACAATTCGAATATTTTGGTCGAACGTGTACAAATCATGGCCAAGCTTGTTAATGTTTTTTCAATTAAAAGTAGCAACATCTCTATGTTTTTGACCAACCTACACAAATTGGCTTCCTGTTTTTGTCTAATACTATGATTTTCAAGAGGCTAGAATTTATAATTGATTTGCCAAGAAAACCTTAATGAACAAAGAACACCCCTTTGTATTAAATGCTCATTTTAATAATTTTTTTGTCTGCTAATAAAAATGCTTGTCTTAATCTGGTTAAACATTGCATTGCATGTAGTAAATTTTTGTTTGGTAAATCATTGTTTTGAAATGACCTTTTTATTTTACCCGACCTATTTACCTTGTTTGTGTTAATTAAAGATCATGAGGAGGATTTCATTGAGATTAATTACTTACTATTTTCTTTTAAAATGCAAACAGGTAGTAACTAGAAATCAATTTTAGAGAATGCTTTGTATAACAAGATGCTTTTGGAAGTTGAATATCATATCTCATTACAAAAATAATGGCAAGCCTTTGCAAGTATGAGCTTTAGTATTTGTATTGCTGGCACCCATTAACTTGCTTAAGGTTCATAACTTTTTTTTAGTTATTATTTTGATGTTGTTTGGCTCTTGTGCTTCCTTGAGCGTCGCAACCGTGTTTTTAACTTTATATTTTATTTATTTTTTTGGCTCTAGTTTAATTCTTGATAAATCTTTGCCTTGGCTATTACTAATACTACTTATAGAGGCAACATGTGGAGGCATGTAGGCTTTAGGGTCCGTTTGGTAAATAAATTTCAATCAGTGATTTGATTTGAATTAGTGTAATTTGAATTAAGATTTAACTTAGTGATTTAAATTGTTATCCGAAGTGACTTTTAGATGTGCATTTAAGTTTTGATCTAAGTATGTAATAAAATTAAAATTTGAGTTTGGAGAGGTAGCAATAATAGTTTTAATTTATTAATAAATCTAATAAAATTTTAATGTTAATGATCCTAAAAATATGTAATATTGATATTAATTTATTCCTCTTTTCATTAGGAACACAATGAAAAAAGAATCATCTCAATTGGATAACAAATAAAAAAGTTATGATTTTTTTCCTCAAATATAACAGAGAGAATTTTAGTTTTACTGTAGCAGAAATATTCAAGTATTAAAACTTTAGGTAGTTAGAACTCAAAAAAATTGGATTCTTGATACCCAATAAATTCGAATTTTAGGAAAAACAAACCGTATCTAAAGAATTCTTAATACTTAAATTTAAATTTAAGTCTAAAAAATCTAAAAATTTTTCGAAACAAACAAGCCCTTAACATAATGTTAAGATAGATCCGCCTAAAACATGTGATGTTTTATAAAGTATATATTTACAAATAAATAAAGTGAATTTTTTATTATATTTGTGTGTTTATGTTTTGAATATTTTATGAATATCACTAAATTTTTATAATCATTTATATGACCTTAAATATTATATATAAATGTTATATACAAAAGGATAATACTTAAGTGGAATAATTAAAATAGTAAGTAATATATAATATTTAGCCCTCCAAACCTAATTACTAGCATGTTTAACAAAGTTAATTCTAACCAACATTTTAATCAAGACTAGTGTAAAGTGCTTACATGTTACAGTAAAAAGAAAAAAAATTGCTACAGTATAAAGCTCTCACATGTTATAATACTTACAGTTCT
>LNSY01039832.1:0-12543 GCA_002024485.1 Artocarpus camansi
TTACATTAATTAAACATTAGAACATGATATTTTATGAGTTATTATTATTTATATTAAGTAAATTAATTTTTTTTATTGATTAATGTTACAGGTGATAGCCACATGAGATCGATGTGGATGGGAAGTTCATGTCAAAAATGATGATAAATATAAAGTATTTATTGTTCTTTTTAAGAGTTTCAACTTACCCTAAATTTATAATCTTTATAATACTCCAGAGTTATGTATGCCCCAGAGTTATATTCTTAATGATGACATGAATTTTGTTGCATATTTTCCTATTTTTATAATATTAATGATATCATGATAATTACATGTATAGTATTTTTTTTATTATGGCGTTAAGATATTAGATAACATAAAGTGCCTAAAGAATTATGTGTAAATTCATATATTTTTGGGGTCATGGGAGCAAACATTATTATGGTATATAAATAATTATGTATTGTAATTATGTTATATTATAATTCTATTATATGATATTATATTACATATATTAAGACACGTTTAAGTAAGGAAATATAAAGAAGAAAAAAATATGCCGTGGGAAAAGGGAAAAATACAGAAAAAAAGAAAGAAACCTAATTAGATTAGGATTACACTCATTCAAAAAAAAAATGAGAAACCTAATCAGACCAGGATTAGGGTTTTCTACACTCATATATTCTCTTCTCTCTCCTAAACCTATACATATACTTTAAAGCTAACAAAGTCTTCATCCTCTTAATTTCCAACCAAAGAAAATTGTCACCCTTACTCCTTCTAAAAATTTTCTCCAAGAAAGCCTTCATCATCTCTCTATTCTTCAAAGCTAAGAATTTATCGCTCCTATTTTCTTTCAAGCCCAAATAAAGGAATTCTTTTTCAAACATTTTGTGTGAAACTATTCATCTTTGTTGAGGAAAGGATAAGAATTTAAGGTATAGTTTAATGGTTTTCATGGTTTTGAATTTTTTTGATTGATATATATTGTTTTATGACAAATTTTGTTAGAAAATTATTCTTTTATGTTGTGAATATGTATGCATGATTGCTTGTATGTGAAATAAATTATTTTGTTTATTATTTTGATTATAACAATGTTATTTTATGGCTCAAAGTATTTATGTTCATATGATATCATGAAATTTCATGAAAATTAGGTTTTGTTGTTGGAGTGTTATAAGAGAATTTTAGGGCTTTCGATTTGTTGGTAAGGTAGCCAGTAATATTTTGAAATCAAATGATTTTGTTTTGTTGTGATTTTTGTATATGATGTGTATATATATGTTAAGAACATCTGAATTTTTTTATAAATTTTTGTTCAAAATAAATTTAAGGTTATGAGCTTTCAATCAAACACTACTCACAAAATTTTATTTGCTTTTAGATTTGTATATATGTGTTTTGGAGTCTATGTTATGAGGCAAAAAGTGTCTTTTAATTCTGTAAGAAATTTTGAGTCATTTTTCATATATTAACTAAATGTCTATAAATTTTTAAGTTCATAACCTTATTACGTTTTAAGATAAAATTTGTTGATTGTCAAGTACTCAATGGTAATAAATGTCTACCTGATATGTTCTATATAATTCATGAGATATTAAATCATATTGTTAAATCTGTTTTACATGATTTATTATTTTTTCTAACTTATATTTATATATTAAACATGTTACATAAAAATTTCAAAAGCATATCATACATATTTGAATTTATAAAAATGTTTGAGTGGAACATGTTTGTTGTTTAGCATGTTTGATGTTAATATTAACTCTAAATTTGAACGTGTGTTTTGAATTATTCCAAATTTATTTAAAGCTAAATTTTAGATATGTTTTATCTTATATGTTTATTATATTTAATAAGTCTTATAAATTATTTTATGATATAAATAATTTAATACATAATTTTTAATTAGAACTGTTCACTGCTCAGACTTTGCTTGCAAATTTTGTAGTATTGATTGTATGATTTATTTTAATTATGAAATGAAATTTTTATGGCTAAAAAAAATTCTGAGCATTATATACATATGTATATTTATTCTTGCAAATTTTTTTACTTTAATTGTATATGAATTGAAAGATAAAGGGTTATGAATTCTTGATGGTTAGTCTGTTTTTATGATTGACAAATTTATTTGAAAATTGGAAAAAGTATTTTGGATTAAAATTTTCAAGAGTAGAAAATTTGAGTGATGTTTATATATGTTAGCTATTTTATGGAATAATTTTTAGACTTTATTAATGCTTATAAATTGAGATTAATTTCTCTAGGTAATTAAAGGTTAAGTTTTTTGTCTTTATGTTTCTTGATTTTAAGTGCATGTTTATGACTCAAAGATGTTTTGTTTTATTAAGTATGATCGATGATGATGTAATTTGATATTAAATGATAGCATGAAGATAAATATTAATTTTATGTATTATATAAATAATTGATATGAATACTCCAAAAGTCAAGCATAACGAGAACTGCGGCGACGTCTCCTGATTTAAGGTTTAGTAAGCAAACAAATGAAGTAAGTATATTCTCACCTGCAACATAATAAAGTTTATAGAAATATTAAGCAATGTTTTATGAGTAAGGTTTGTGATCTAATGTTCTTATTTCAAGACCCTTTACAATAAATTTTCCTATGGACGTTTTTACGTTCAAGTTCTTACGATTTATGACAATTTTTCAAAGAAAGCTTATATATATATGTATCACTTAATTAAGCGTTGCACATCCTATGTTTATGTTTATGATGTCCCAAAGGTTTGGACTTATTATGTTTGGTTTGGGACTAGCTACCCTACTCCTCTCATCACGGCACACCTACAATGTTAATGGTGCAAAGCTTGGGCCCCTAAGCATAAAATGAATAATGTTTTATTATAGAAGTTTAAATGAAAGATATTTTATATATATGAACATGTGCCTTGTGTACTATTATGTTTGTGACTATGATCTTATGTTATGTTTTTATGAAAATTTATATTTTATATTGTGAGATAAGAAAGTGTATTTATTAAGCTTATGCTCACTTAGTTTTATATCATATTGTAGATAAAGGTAAAAGACATATAGAATAGGTCGAACAAGGATGGACGTATGTGCTAGGAATGTTGGATTAGAAACAGAATCATGCCATGAAGACAATTAATTACTTGAACAATGATTTTATTATTAATGTTACTTTGTGTACTGATGGTGATTTAAGATGATCTATTTTCCAATAGACTTTTGAATGTTTTGAGACTATTTAATATTTCCTTAATTACGGTTTCTTGAGGACTACACCATGTTTCTTTATTTTGGTATGATTATAATATTTTCACATATACATGTTTTTATCGAGAGATTAAAACATTATTTGAAGTTTTGTATGTCTATAATTTAGTAAATAATTGTATTTGTAAACTAGCCATTTCTACTAGTGGTTGTTAGCCGAATACTATAGGTATTCCAAAGGACTAATCGATGTAAGAGAATTAAATTCGATTATTTTTTTCTTTAATTATACATGTTATCTTGGGATAAATGTTTGAGTGTAAATATTTTATTTGAATTATTATCTCTAAATAATGATATTAACGATAAAAATAACGATTATTGTAACATCCATAAAGGGGCGCTACACTTACAATGATAATTCCTAACACTGAATTCAACTGGCTGTCTAAAGGAGACTTACCATATTCAATTAGAAACATGGATATCCTTCGATTGGTATATAGTGTCTAAGACCCGTCTGATCTAGCATATATACTAACAATCGCTTTCTTTGGCCACCAAATTTATTTACAAAGCCTCTAGGGGAGGATAATGATAAAATTAATTTAAGTGTTTAACCTGCTTTTAACTACTTTATATATGGTTTATAATCACCTGGGGGTGAAAAATGATAAAACATGCTAAAGTAAATTATTCTTTCGGAGATTTGACCCGATATATGATGTATCCCTTACTATCAGAACAACCATGTGTTAGCTATAGACTAATGATGGAGGCCTTAGGTCCTCTCTTTGAAAACCTTCTCCCACTTTAGATTTTAAAAATCAAAGTTCTATGTTAACATACATACACAATTTTTAATAAGCGGCACTCTGTCTATATGACATGTTATCAACATAAAAATAAGCAAAAACATATGTTATCTACATGGCAAAACATATTATAATGCAAACAAGCAACGTAATAAGCAAGCCTTCAAGCAAGATAATAAATAACTATAATATTATGGTTCCACCCCAAAGAAAAGAAAATAAGGATTACAAAATATTATAGAGATTTTATTGATTCTTCTCATATTTTCTCATTATATCCTTTTCCATGTGGCATCTATCTTTAATTTCAATCTCGAATAGATTGAAAATTATTTCCTAGTTATCATAAAATTTTTGCTTGTTTTTCTCAAAAGGTCTCATAAAAGAAAACTACTAAAAAATAACAAAAATCTGCCCTTTGATGCCTAGTCAGTCAACCGCCCATAACAAGGGTTGATCGACTAGCTCTGTTCGACAAACTAGCTTTAAAGCCAAACCTAGTTGACTATAGACTTCCCAAGGACGATCAATTGGCTTATCATAGAACCCTGACCTGAGAACTGATTTTCTCATTATTTTTCAAGTTTTGAATTTTAATAGTAATTTTAAAAACTTACGAAAAATTTATAAGCACAGGAAAAAAATTAACTAGCAAGCAATTCTATATTTTAGATCCATCTTCTCATTGAATAATTATTTTAACGTAAATTTACAACCAAAATTAAAATAATAAATTCCAAACGATGATAATAAACCGCCATCTAGTTACAAGAAAAACCTAGATACACATTCTAACCCCTATGGAACTATTATCGAAAAAATTAATTAATTAAAATAATAATTAGAATAGAAATTTAATTAATAATAATTAATTAATAAACATCCACCACATAGTCTCATGACAACATATAATTATACAAAAACCCTAAAGTGCCAACTCTTTAACAATATAATTCAAGCATATAAAAGATTAAGATCACATATAATTTATGTATATAGCTGGATCACAAACCTATAAAAACTCCATTAAACCATGGCTTGGATTCTGACAGTTGAAAAATGAGTACGCAACGGATTTTGAATTTTTTTAGTTAAAATGCTTTTCCAAAAATAAGTTAGACATGCTATTATATAAATTAATAAAAGATCTTTCATACCTCTTACTAGACAAGAAAACTGTAGGAATTGCAACGAGAGAATTCTACTAGAAGAGCCTTAACCAACTAGACTTTCTTGCTATTCTCTTTTTACAATTGGAGTGCGGATGGTCATATGTCGTTTAATATTTCCTCAAGTAACCTCTCCTTCCAACCACTTAAGAAAACCAAGATCTAAGCTTTAAGATGTTAAGCAATAGCTCTATAAGAGTTTTAGAGTCTTTCTAGCAAAATACTTTCCTCTAAATCTCTTAAGTGATCAAAGAAATAATAGAAAAGTGTTCCCTTGATATAGAGGTCGGATTGAGACTCATTCTTATCAAATTAGGCTTCAAAACTTGGAGTATAAATCAACTTCGAACTAGAAAAGCGTTAGGCCTGGATTTCCGATGTGGCAAGGTCTAGTTGCCTAGCCTACACCATGTGTGGTCAACCAGACTATCATGCTAGAGACTCCCATACATTTTTCAAGCTCTAGTGTGTTATCTTGATTTACTCATTCGAAACTAATGGTTAAATCCTACTTTATTTGATACGGACATTCTATTATAGAACTTCAATTTTAATTCAAATAATGTAATAGAAAAGTTATCTAATTAAAACAATTTTAAATAGATAATTTCATATCAAATAAAATATATTTCAAATAATTCATGTTTATTTAGAATTAATTTACAAAATTAATTCAACTAATAAATTAACATAAATTATTAAATGTAATTAATTGAATTTTAGCCTATCTAATAAATAACTCAAGTCACCAATCTATAGGAAAAACACACTATATCATTATAAGAAATATTATGAGTAGGGCCGGCAATAACGGTTGCAACACGATGACATAGCACGAATTCAAGACATTTTTTTGCAGGTTAGTGTCGAAAAATTTGACCACGGGTTATTTTGGTATCGACTCAAAACTGACCTGCTAAAAAATAGGTCATGTTCGAGTCAACCTATCTAACACTAAAATGACCCGTTACTTACCCATGTTTAATTAATTAATTTTAAAAAAAATTTACCTATGATTAATATTATGTTAGATATAATATAAGTCGTTAAAAGATCAAACTCTACCTCTCTTATCACTCATCTTCTTATTGTTGTGGTACAAAACTCATCTAATTTTATGTTTTTTTAATGTTATATATATTAGTGTAGACGGGTCATAGGCAAGTTGCGGGTCACAATCGGGTTGCGAGTCAAAAACAGGTCACAGGTCATTGTTTTTGACACAAAGCATAAAGAACGGGTTGGCATAGGATATGTTCGTGCCAACCCGTATCAAAACGGGTCATGTTACAGTTAAGAATTCTCAACCTATTCGTGTTATGGGTCGAGTTACTGTCAACCTAATTTTTGTAAAAATTGACTCTAACCCGATACTAACACAACCCGCCAACCTGAATTGCCGCCCTTAATTATGACCTACCAAAGAGGACCCAATAGACATATGTAGATCAAACATCTATAATTATAAAATAACATCCTCGACACGTATATTTTATAATTATCAACTCTAAAGTTATTCTACTAAAAGCTTTAAACTGCACTCTTGAATTATATATAAATTAGGAAACTCCAACACATTTATCATCCATGACATATCATAATTTCTAATATCTTCATAGGATATTCATAATCAGCTTAATAATAAGTTATATTTTACTTTTTCGATTATATTTATCTTATGTTCCATTATCTCACCATTATATTGCATATGTATCAAACTGATTAAGCATTCCAATTTCCAATTATAGGATAATGCCTATAAGAGAATATCATTAACTCTACCAAAGAGCTATGGATTCCATATCTATGAATAACAAGTCTACGTCAATCAAGAGTCATATCTTCAACGTACCAGCATGTGTACCTTCATATAATTTAAGATACCACCCTTTGGTATATCAAATGACATAAGTCAAGAATAAGGACCCATTGATTCATTTCAGGTTTAAGAAATGACACATATGATTGTCTAAAGTGAATTGATTTATACAAACGAAATTATTAATCAAATTATTTCATCTTCTGTCCTTATCCAATATACCATCACCAGCAATAATCCGCTAATGTTTCTACTCACGAAGCCATGACAAGCCATCTTCTCTTATGGATGTAAACAACATAACATTTTTAACATGAAAAAAGGGTTGATCTTTTTTCTCTCGATTGTAGATCTTTTATATTTAGACTATCACATTTAAGATTAGTGTCTTTTGCTTATTTTGTGCATCATATGCACAATCTTAAAGGTTTAGACTAACAGTCTCAAATTTTTATTTGCTTATTATATATTCAACATAAATGAACATAAAGAGGACAATGATATATAAAAATAAATAATAAACTCTTTATCGATTAAACATCTCCAAAAACTATTACCTCGTTAAATGCTTAAGGCACCTAGTCTAACATGTTGTTGTAGCATTCTTCATGTAATATTCGTCTCAATATTTTGTTTTCAGGTTAACATAACATTTCTAAGAGTTTTCTCAAGTTCTTTCATAAAAAAAAATCTTCCAAACAATAATTCACATTAGCTTTTGATGTCGGAAGGTCCAGGGCCGATCAACGAGCTTGAATAGACCGACAATGATGCCATGGCCATTTGATCAGACTGCCTAGAGTGCAGTCAACTAGCCTATTCTGGAGACCTTACCCAAGAGCTATTTTGTCAATTATTTTTCAAGTTTTTACATTTAATGACAATTAAACAAACTCATAAGAAATTTTATGAACTTAGAAAATAAATAAACCAACAATCTTCTCCATTTCCTAGATCCTTATTTTCTTCAAATAATTATTTTACTAGAAATTTACATATCAAAATGAATTAAATAATTCCTAGACAATTATTATAGACCACATCTAATTACATAGAAAAACCTAGATATACATTCAAACCTTTAAAGAACCATAACCGACAAAATTAATTAATTAAAATAATAATTAAAATAGAAATTTAGGTAGCAATAATCAATTAATAAATATTCAACATATAATCTCGTAACAACATATATTAATATAAAAACCCTAGAGTGCTAACTCTCTAAAAACAAACCCTTAAAACCTCCGTAAAAGCATGACTATAACACTAATTGTTGGAAATCGAGTTTGCAATAGATTTTAAAGATTTTTAGTTAAAACATTTTTTCAAAACAAGTTAGACATGTTATGTATATAAATCAATAAAAGATCTTTTGTACTTAGTAGACCAAAAAACCATAGGAAATGCTATGAAAGAATTTCTACCGAAAGAGCCTCAATCCACTGGAGTTTCTTGTCATTCTCATTCCATGATTGAAATACTGGTGGTTTCATGTTGTTTAGTCTTTCCTCAGCAACCTGTCCTTGCAACCACTTAAGAAATCCAAGAGCTAAAGATCAAGATGTTGAACAATAGCTCGTAGGAGTTTTAGAGTCTTCCTAGAAGAATATTTTTCTCTAAATCTCTCAAATGATCTAAGAAACGATAGAAAATTGTTTCCTTTATCTAGAAGTCAGATTGAGACCAGTCCTTATCAGATTAGGCTTTAAATTACAATTTTGGATCAAAATCCAAAACTGAAAACGCATGAGCCACGGATCAATGACATGGTAAGGGCGGTCAACTACCCTTTGTGTATGGCAGTTGACTACCTGGTCGTACCTGATCCATTTTACACGTTTTTCCTACTTTGAAGACTTATCTGATCCACTTGTTTGAACTAATTAGATAAAAGCCTATTTTATTTGACCCGAGAATTTCCCATAGAGCCTCAGTTTTAATTCATATAACAAAATCTAATTAAAACAATCATACATAGACAATCCCATACAAATAAAATCTATTTAAATAATTCAACATGTTTATTTTTGAATTAATTCATAAAATTAATTTAACTAATAAACTAATATGAATCACTAAATCCACTCAATTTAATTATAGCCAACCTAAAAAATAACATAAGTTACCAATTTGTAGGAAAAACATACCATATCGTTACAAAATAATATTATGAGGTAGCAAAGGAGACCCAATAGAGATATATATATATATATATTAAGCACATATAATTATAAAATAACATATCCTTGACATATATATTTTATAATAATCAACTTTAAAGCTTTTCCACTAAAAGCTTAAAGAAACATTCTTGAACTATATTTAAATTTTGAACTCCAATAAGTTTATTGTTCATGACATATCATAATGTGTAATATCTTCATCAGATATTTATAATCGGGTTAAGGATAAGTTCTTTTTTCTTCCCAATTATATTTATCTTATGTTACAGTATCTCACTATTGAAAAACTTACTATTCATAACTAATATAAATATTATACCATTTGGTTACACATAAGGATCCAAATAGTCGAGTGCTCCAGTTTTCATTTATATTATAATGCCTATAAAAGAATATCATTAACACTATAATAGAGCTATAAATTCCATATTTATGAATAATGAGTCTTTATCAATCAAGAGTCATCTCTATAATGTACCGGTTTGTATACCTTAATATAATTCTGGATGTCATTCTTTGGTATGTCAAAAGACACAAGTCAAGAATACAGACCCATTGATTCATTTCAAGATCAAGATTTAACACATATGATTATATGAAATCAACTGATTTATTCAAATGGAATTTTAATCAAATCAATTCATTTTAAACCTGATCTAATATATTATCACCATTGACAATATACCAATATGTAGGATCTTTTATAGTTAGATCATCATCCTAAGTATCATGTCCTTTGCATAATCTATCCATCATATGCATAATCTTAATGGTTTAGATGAACAGTCTTAGACTTTTATTTGTTTATCATGCATTTAACATAAATAAATATAAAGAAGACAATATTTGACATATGAAAATAACCACTTTATTGATTAAATGTCTAAAAAACTTATTAAATCATTTAATCCTTTGGTAGCTAGTTTAACACACATAAGTTCAACTAGTAACACAATCAGTAATAGAAAATGGCATGATGCTATTAGCATTCTAATTCTTTAAGAGATTTGATTATAAACCATGTTTAAATCCCTTTTTGCTAGACATGGGCCTTGTATCATCCTTATTATCTCTAGACCTAATGTTAAACTGATCTTTGTAGCACTAATCTTGATAATTATCCTAGAAAATCTCTACAACACCAAAAAATTCTTGATGTCAATAGGAGTAACTATGTTGTGTAAAACATTTACTAAAAACCTGGGAAGATAATCACCCAATCAATGGGCATTTTCCCTCGGGAACATAGTCTATGTAGAAACAAGGAATTTGGGCAGACTTGCAAATCAAGTATCTCATGAAGCATCCTCTATATCTCCAATGCCTATGACCGAGGGCAAAGGGACAAACACATCTCACTTTGAGCACTCTAATTCCCTCAAATTGTCCTCAAAGTAACAATATCTTGTCATTCAATGACTCAACAATGCCTGTAAAAATTATGCTAAGCTTTAAATGTGCATACTTGAGTTACTAAACATTAAACATTATGGTCTCTATAGCAATATATGTTCCATAATATGCATTAGTGTATGGTATGTCACCTCAAATACAACGATCCTCTCTAAAGGTTAAAGTCTTAGTTCTTGTTTATCTGATCCTTGATGTCACAGTAAAACTAAATTCCTATTTCTCATAAAGTTCTATAAACTAGTCTAAGCAGTTCAAACGAAATAGATCCTCTTTATTACATCCTAAAATTCACTACTTGAAGGACACCAACTTAGTTCATTAGAAAAGAAATCTCTCAAATCTTAACCAAAGAGATATTTGGACCCTATCAAATCTTTAGGAACTTAAGATCTTAATGTACGTTCTCTATAGACCACCAAGGATAAAATTTGTGATGGAGTAAGGAGCTTTAAATCTTAGATGTATAGGTTGTTAATTTGAAAGAAATCTTAATTGCTCACTTTCATCTTTTTCCTTAGTTATTCTATAGTTTAAAAATCGTCAAACACTGATTTTTACAAAACTTTACAAAAACATAAATAAAACCTTATTTTTAAAAAATAATCTATAAAAATCCTGAACATACAGTGATAAAATCTGAGTATTAACATACTAACATGTTTCTAATTTTGAATATCAAACCAAACTAATGATTTTTTCCCCCGTTTAAACTTTATTTTTTTTCTTTCAAATTTTCACTTTACAACCCAAATGCCAAACATGAACAAAACTTGAAGGCAAATATACCAGAAATTTCAAGAATGTTTATGAGAGATGAGAAACCAAATTCGGAGTGAATAAATGCATAGAAAGCTAGTTCCTTTTTGAAAGAACATACCTCAAATCTTTTTTCAAAAAATATGGGATTTTAGGCCAGAAATTAACTTGGAAGCTTTTGGAACAAGTTGGCCAGGGCTAGGTTTCACTCAGGTTTTGAAATAGTTTAAATGAGAGGGGGAGAGAGAGACGTTAAAGGGGGGAGAGAGAGCTGAGTATGTGTCCAAGTTTTGAGGTTTTTAATAAGAGGAGGGCTTCTACATGGCAATAGATATCTGAGTATTCAGAATTTGGGGCAGAGATATGTGACTTCCGAAGGTGTTTTCACGTGACTTTCGCCGAGAGGGTGTGGTGGCAGTTTTGTAAATAAGTGCGTACGCAGCTTTAACTTTGGAAATTAATAAAATAATAAGGGATTTTGAAATTTCAAAACTTTAAATTTAGGATTATTTATTTATTATTATTACCATTATTATCTTTATTATGATTATTGAAATAAATGACATTTTAAATTATGGCATGCTAATTAATTGGGTTTACACATAATTAGGCCAAAATAAAGTCATGGTCGCTACAATAGTTCAGGAAGCTTTGATTTGAATCGTTATATCATTTTGCAAACAATAACAGGAATCTCGAGTAGAATGATTGAAAACCAGTGGAAATCACACAGAAGGCCGAGTTGCAGGTGAAATACAAAGATGAAGAACAATGGGGATTTTTAAGACTTCATGATCGGGGTCCTCTAAAGATATTGACGACAAGTGGTAGAAAGTATAGGCGTGGCCAATGGAGAAACACAAAAAGGGGCTCTCGTAGTTCTGTGGTGGCATTCTCAATTTGAATCGGTCAATCTTTGTTGCCTTCCTAGACTACACGGAGTTTTATATCAGTGCCAAGTTTAAGGGTATCCACTCTGAATCCTAACGTGGTATGCAATCTCAAGAAAACGCACTGTAGATACTAACTTAATATCAAAAACGCCATCGAATGGGCTGAGTCCCAAAAACACCAAATAATATGAATTTTTCCCAAGATCAATTTCAATTTTTGAATGTTTGATTTTATGGATGTTCAAATATGCTTGGTTAGGACTTTTTTTTTTTTTTTTTGAAATTGAAAAGGAG
>LNSY01040345.1:0-10397 GCA_002024485.1 Artocarpus camansi
TCCCTCCAGTTGCATCTGTTTGCCTTCTCCAAATTCCGAAACGTGTAGGGGGACGGTTTCTTGGGTAGTTATTTCAAATGATTTGGGTGTGTGGCACGGTTACTTTGGGTGGTTTCTTTTAGACTAAAAGCATATTCAATTGATGAAGGGTACAATGATATCTTATTGTATTAAAGTAAAGTGATGAGATGGTGTTTTGATTGTTTTCTCTTTGCTTTGGCCTTACTTACAAACTAACTTCCTCCCTTGGCCTTGCTCTCGTACTAGACCTTTGTCTCGGCCTTGCTCTCACACTAGCTCTTTCCTTTGACCTTGCTCCCGCACTAGCTCTTCGGCCTTGTTCTCACACTAGCTCTTTACTTTGGCCTTGCTCTTTCATTATCTCTTTACTTCGGCCTGGCTCTTGCACTAGCTCTTTATCTCAACCTTGCTCTCCCATTGGCTCTTTTTACTTCAGTCGTGCTCTCCCACTTGCTCCTTACTTCAGCCTTGCTCTCATACTAGCTTCTTACCTTGGTCTTGCTTGCATAGTAGCTCCTACCTCGGCCTTGCTCGCATGCTAGCTCTTACCTCAACCTTGCTCTCATCTTGAAACCTCGCTAGTATGTTTATAAGGGATTTAGCCCTGGCCTTGCTCTCATGTTGGCCAAGAACATGGCCTGTTTGGGTGTCACACTATTAATGTCTTCAACTTATGAGCCTGTTTGAACTGACTTAGAAAAAAGTTGTTTTTAACTTATTTATTCAAAAGTTACTTTTTTGACATGTTTAGATAAACCCAGAAAGAGTGTTTTTGGATTTTATAAACACTTTTAAAAGAAGCCAACTATTTGGTATTATGACAAAAATGCTTATGAAAATTTTTTTTGTTTACAAATTTTTATTTTTTATTTATGAATAACAAATTAAAAATTACATCCTTATATTTGAATTACACTACTTTGTATACCAATAAAAGCTTTTGATATATTTAACCAAAAAGATTCAAAAGCTTTTTTAAAATAAAAACACTTTTTTATACATTATTCAAATACTAATTAAAAAACTCTAACTTATACTTCACTTTTTTCACAGCTTAAAAATAAAAAACACAAGGTATCGCAACCGGGCTCTACAGAGATTACAGACGAAAGCAATTATGTACCAAAACATGCATCCTTCGTTTGGTGGTTTCGTTATGCTGTAGACTAGACATACTTTATCAATATGATTTTAACGATGCCAGGGCGGTAGCTGGCGTATCATTTTCCCGAAAATGCCCATGTGATTACATCACCAATGAAGTTACCAAGGCATCAAGGCACACATAACACCATTCCATTGTTTTTGGATTAACCAAGAAACAAACATCAAAACATGATGACTGAATTACATAATTCATTGATTATCACAGGCACATAATTACATGGACTTCAAATTGTGGAAATATAAGGAAATTCATGGTCTAAATCTTGATTAAGTTTAAAATTTATTCTGCGTTGGCAGTTTTTTTAATCAATTTCTATAGGCTTCATTTTCTTTTAATCAATTTTGTTTTCTTATGCTTGTCGAATTTCTGTAAAAGCAATTGATGGGACTGGCCTTACCGCCATTGTTACAGGAAATTTCTTGTGTTAGCTCACACTAGACATATAAAGAAACAGAAGCTTAAAGTAGTGGTTTTACAAAATTGCGACTTAAAATTGGGTTATAAATTGTTCACATGTAAACTCAGCTTACAAGTCCATTATTATTTCATTCTACAAAGCAATTAATTCCAGATAAATACTGACTGCCATTTTGGCGACTCCTCCTGAACAATTAAAAACATTGGTCTCAGGAAATACTATTGGCTGTAACAAGCTAAGAGTTCACCTCTAGCCTCTGCTGTAGTTTCTTGAGCAGTTTTGGCCCCACGGTGGTGATGTCACCTGATAAAAAATTTGACAGATTTGAGAAGTTCAATTCGAAGATTTGTCCCTTAACGTAACGCTATCCATGATAAGATTGAAGGATATCCAACTTTACATGTATTACAAAGAAACAGAGATAGATACCAGCTCCGAGCGTTAAAACAATAATGTCTCGATGAGGGTCCTCGCATATCTGAAGCAGCAACTTATCTACCACATCCTCCTGCAAAAAAGACACTAAACTAGTTAGATTTTGGAGCAACATTAAAAGTAGAAACAGAAATGCATTTAACTACTATTCTTTTAGTTGATGAAAGGAGAGAATTGTCCTGCTTCGGTTATAAAATTCTGCCTGGGTAACGAGTCTGAGCATTGGGATTTTCGGAAGAAGAAACTGGAGCAAAGGAATATACCAAGAATAAAAAGATTTAACAGAATATAACAGAGAGTCTGTCTGTTCCTAAACAACAGGAAGTCACAGTGTTACAGCAAGTACAAAGGAAATTTACTATTACCAGTGAGGGAATGTATTCAGATGGTGGGCCAATTATCAAAGCAGATAACTCATTTCCACTAACATTCCAATTGTTTTTTTCTCTAGATGCATAAACCTGATCAATCCAACTGTTAGTGGACTCCAGCGGCAGGATAAGAAAAAAATAGTGTTTGGAGATAACTGCACCTTTGTTATAACAACTTGGTCAGCGTCACGGAGGGCAATGGCAAACTCATCCTTCAGTGCTGCTAGACGGCTGTGAAAGTTATGATAAATCAGTCCATGCTGATATGTGGCTTACTAAGTTGTGCAAAAATCCGTGGACAAAGAAACTCTGCAGGTTACTGCTTTACTCGAGTAAATACCTATAAGTATGAGGCTGAAATACCACCAACAAAGCCTTGAAGGGGAACCTCTGCCGTGCTGCTTGAAGAACTGAACGAATTTCTGTGGGATGATGAGCATAGTCATCAAGTATGTGGCATCCACATATACTGCCAATCATCTCAAAGCGTCTTGAAATGCCTCTAAAATTCTTCAAGTGCAATCTCAAACAATTGATTGTGTCATAAACTTGTCTTTCATTTCCAACCAATGACACCGCTGCAGCAATAACCTATAACAAAGAGTAAGACATTATTGAAATGAAATGACAGGGTGCAATTCAACCAGGTGAGCATTGCAATAAAACTTATACAAGCCTCAGTCACTGAAAGAAAAAGACTAATATTCAACAAAACATTAATTCTACAGGATCAAATTTTCGGATTGTGAAGTGTCAATGAATGAATGAACCAGAAAACAAGTTGCAAGTTGCTCACAGCCAACGAGTTGATGACATTGTGAATTCCTGGAATCTGTAGACTGATATCTGCCAGCGGAAAACCCCAATGACTCTGCAGGAAATTAACATAAGTTAGAAGGTATAATGTATGCAAATAAGTTTTCTAGCAGAGGAAAGCAGATAAAAAGTGCATGGTCATTGCAAAAGGTTGAAAATGTAAGCATACGCTTTGGGACTTGAAAACTAACTTGGTACACAGTTAGGAATTAAACAAGTATTGGAGACTTCTGAATATGCCAACTTAATTGCTAATATCATAAATAGTCTAGAAGCTTGGAACTCAAATTTTCCATTGTTATCCTTGGAATTGAACAAAGAAAAGCCAAACAATATAGTAACTCTAATTGAATCTATCATAACTCTAATTGGCTTATGCATGCACAAAATTCTTGTACTTGTATGTTTAAATTGCCAAAGGAATTCTCATCATTGTTTCACAACTCTCCCACATCCTTGAAATTGGGAAATTAATCAGATGAAAAATTGTACCAGTGTATAATCACTACCACCCTCAGCATTTTGACGAATTGATGATGCATGCCATTCATTAGAAGTTGCAATTCCGAAAGTTATTATGTCATAGCTGTCGCCGCATTGTTTTGATCTTAGAGCTGACATTGCACCTTTTGAAGCAACTGATCCAGTTACTTGCTTGCTGTGATTTAGCAAGGAACACGCACCCTTACTGTTTTCTCCTTCCACAGAAAATCATTGATTCAAACATTTTAAAAAAAGAAATGGCCCTTTGTAATCTATGTATGCTATCCTAAATGCATTATCAAGATATTATTGTTCACTTCAACTAAAGCTGTAGATAGACCATATCAACGTGCATGGCCTACTGGCAATGTACCTATCCCCGCATAAAATGAGATGCCCATTCTTCCTGATTCCATTCAGGAATGTCCTAAACGTAGTTTTAACTGCTTCCTAATTTACAGAAAATACTATGTCAGTCAAATACATAATCTACAGTGTATCGCAAAAGAAGCTTCCAACCCTGAGAATAATAAGATATTGACCTCATTTGGGAAAATATCAACATGCTCCCAGTCCAGATTCGTAACAATGGCTATATAAGGTGATAATTTCAAGAAGCAACCATCATATTCGTCAGCCTAACAAAAAATAAGAAATCAATAAAGATACAATATGGAAAAGCATTTTCAGCCTCCATAGATAAAGAAGAAACTTAAAGTATGAAGATTAATTACTAAAACCTCGCCATGTTCTCGACGATGAAACAGTTTTTTTTTGTTTTGATTTGTTTTTGTTTTTTGTTTTTTTTTCCCTTGAGGAATAGTGTACAATAAATTCAGTCGCCATTCACTCCTGCGTCCTGCCACTTCTTTAAGCCATTTTCTTTGGGTTAAAACACATCACCTTTCTAAGACAATATATTGAATCAACCATACAATTTTTGAAAGGCAAGGTCATCTTCTTAGTCATCCATATTTTTAAACATATATATAACTTAAGAGGTCTACTAACTTGTCAAACAAGGTCAACTCTCAGGAAGGTTATTACCTCTAGTACAAATGTTTCACTGCTTCCTGAAATAACATTACCATCCGTGAACTGCATACAAGATGAGTTTGGGTATTAATCTTTTCAACAACTTTAGATCCGTCCAATAAAAATGAATTCAACTATTGAAACCAAGCAAAGTAAAAGATATAACTGCAACCACAAATTCAACAAAAAGGAGAACATATAAATGATTAAGCATGGGCGAAAGGCTGATGCAGGAAAGATATACATTGCTATATTCAAAGTACCTGCAGCACATCTGCGCCAATGATAGCTGTAAGATCATCACCGGTTGCATTTAAAACATAAGCAAGCATAGCTGCAGTTGTACTCTTCCCTGTAATCATTAAAAATGCATAACACAACATGTGTGAAAGAGATAAACAAGAGTATCAACTAGTATACTAGCTTAATTATCAGAATGTTATTGTGGAATTGTCCCTCAGGTATATAAAAGACGTTACTAAACTTTCCACCATCTTGTAGATACTAAAATTATAAGACTAAGTAGTAGGTATTCGTTTACATCCTTACCGTGGCTACCACTTACAGCTATTAGCTTGTAATGCCGTGTCAAATTTCCTAACCAATAATCCCGCTTATATCTGAAATAACAAATTCAGTGGACTAATTAATGTAGCAAAAACAAATAGATTAAACATTTTTGAAACATGAAAAAGTATAAAAATTAAACAGCTGCTCTTAGAAAAACTACAGAGGAGGTCAAATGATAAAATTAATCTTTCAAAACGATCACAAAAACAACGCAAAGCCAAACACCGACAAAAATATGTACTCACACAGGTACTCCAACAGATTTCGCATGTAAAATCTCCACATTGTTTTGAGGAATAACACTTGACATAACCACGGCATTGGGTAATCCTGAGTCATTTCTTCTTTGCAGATTTGACACCGAATGACCAATATACAAAAGAGCTCCTGCTTCTCGTAATCTGTTCATGAAGCTACTCCAGACGAGATCCGAGCCACTGACTTCATAACCCTACAACAAATTTCAATCATTAACAAGAGCATAAGAATTTTGCGTCTCCAGTTGATTTATCACACTTTTCTTTTCGCAAATTACTCGTTTCCATTGCAGGAACAATTTGGTTAGATAGCATAAAAAAATCAGCAGTATCACGCCCTGTTTGGCAGAGTAAATTTAGGAAACGTGAAAGAAATAAAAAAAAAATTAAATCTTCTAAAATTCTTCTGTCTCCGGTTGATTTTACCACACTGTTCGCCGATTACTTGTTCCCACTGCAGGAACAATTTGGTTAGGGAGCATAAAACTCAGTAACATCATGTCCTGTTTGGCAGACGAGAAAATTTAGGAAAAGTGAAAGAAAAAAAAACAGAAATCTTCAAAAATTCACCCAAAACTTCTCAAATTCCACACAGACGTATTACTGGATTCAGGCTTTACCTGTTTCAGTGCAAGCATGGCGAGAGCAGACATGCCACAGCCTCCGACGCCAACAAAATGAAGCCATTCCTTCTGATTTTTCGAGCTCACAGGTTCTGGAGCTTTCTCGTCCGCAAAGGCTTTTGATATCGAGTTGCTACCATTGTTATCGTTGAATGCTACAATGGAGGTCCAGCAGTGATGGGGCTCGCAGCGGAAGAACTTTCTTGTGAGAGTTGTATGTGGCTGGGTTTTGCATTTTCCGGGAAAATTAGCCGGGAAATCGAGGGTTTTGGACGGTGATATCGCCGGAAGTTCCATTCACGTGATTTTCGCGGGAAATGGCAATGTCGGATTTTGGGTAACATTGGTCGGGTGGTTGAACTACATAATGGGCCGGGAGATGAATTATTAGGCCCCACCTTAGTTTCGAGGAAAATTTGAAAAGAAAATTACATGTTTGTAGAGAGTCCCCTCACCGTATGCGCATGGTGTGCCTGTATTGTGGTATGGTGCTAGAGTGGTAGGTGATGGGGTTCAAAATCTGTTAGCACAGAGGGTTTTTTATTGGTAGGTTGGAACGGTGGCACATGGTGTTCTTAATGGATTTCTCACCTTCATATGTGAAAGTGTCGTTGTATCTGGTGAGACTGCTCTTAGGAGTGAACAGCAGACGGTTTGATTGTTTTTAGGTGGGTGCGATATAGTTTTTTTGGATAGCGGGTTGGCTATTAACCAACCCGCATATTGCCCACCACATGACAGGTGGTTTTGGGTGGTTGCGGACAGGTGCGGGTGGGTTGAAGCGGTTTAGACCTATGCTATTGCCTAATGTAATTTTTTAGACTTTTTTTTTAAGTGAAGAAAATTTATAGAAAATATAATATGATAATACATAAAGCATTTTCAACAATAAGCAAGTTTGATGTCTGAAGACAGTGATTATATTCAAAAGTACAAATTAAGAAATATAATTACTTATTGCAACAAGAAACATCAACTATAAATGAAGTGATGAACAAAATTAAAAATCCATAAAGATTAAAGCCTATTCACTAGGTTCAAAAATAATAGAATGCTACAAATGAAATGATGAACAAAGTCAAGTGTTTTTTTTTAGGGCCTTTCTCTATTAACTTGATTTGAATTTTGATCACTTCACAAAATAATAGGAGAATTTTTGTTGGTGTAGGTAACACAAAGATATGCTTCATATTCTATTATCAAAAGGAGTTTCAAGGTTTGTTTCTTTTCTTCTGTTTTATTCTAATAAGTTTTTAAATGTTGCTTTGCTGTTTTCTTGTTGATGTAATGTTTATATTCATCTTGGTTGCAGGAAAACTTTCGTATCATCATTGTCCAAGCCAAGAAAAAAGGAGAGGGACAAAAAGAAGAGCCTGATAAAAGGAAGAGGAAAAAAAGGTTGTGGAAAATAATTAAAAAAAAAGGATGAGAGTAGAAAATAGGGCTGTACAAAAAGGAGACGGTTGTCAATTTTTTGCAAAAGCAACCAACTAAAGCAATGCAGATTCAAAGCAAGCGTATCTGATGCTTCTTTGATCTGATCAAAACTACAGGGAAATTCTAATACGTGATATAACCTCAAGCAGAGGTAAATAGTAGCTTAGTAAATGCATATTTGATAGTTTAAAGTCAATGCATCCAATGAAAATTTACTGAAAGGCACCAAAAGGAATAGCTCACGCATCAATGCAAGAGAAACAAAGCAGTCAAGAAAAATCCAATCTCACAAATAAGGGCATCCAAAACGAAATCAAGATGCTCTACAAATTCAATATTTCACTCATCAATTGGCAAGTTATGATGCTAGAAATTATTGCACCAAATCGATGTGCAGTGGTAGAAGTTGGTTCACAGAATCCTGTAGCTTGCCTTTCTATTTGTCCATTTGCAAGTACCAAGAACGTCTTTTCATGCCATGTCTTAATCTTTGAGATGAGAGACGTGGGGGAAAAGTTGGGGGAGGGTGTGAATTTTTGGGTGAAATCATAATAGAGAAATCCAAGGAGGCAAAACTTGTTAGCCAGTAGTTTACTTGCCTGCCTACCAAATAAAGATGCAATCAATGCAACAATCCTTTCTTCCAACTCTTCATGATACCTCTCTTTCTTGTTCCTTTTGTTAACGGGAATCTGTGCAGCATAAGTGATGAGATGTTAATGCCAATGGAGAAGAATAAAAAGATAAGAGTAGAAAGTCCAGAAGAGAAGAATAACAAAGCTAACTAAAAAAAGGAAGCAGATTGAATAAAAAAATAGAATAATAATACCAATGGAATAAAAAAAGAGATGGAAAGAAAGAAAGAAAGAGTAGAGAGAGTGAAAAAGGTAAGAAGAAAAAATGCCAATTTGGCTGTACAAACAGGAAGCTTATAAAGTTTACGAGATCTTACTGTAAGGGATGTTGTTTGAAAAGGTCAGTTGCAACACTTGGCTTCACATATTTCTTGTTTTATCATTATTTTTTGTGTGTGTGATTTTTCCTTTCTCTGTTACCTGGTGGTCATTTAACCTAAACATGAACAAGATGGTATATGGTTCAGGATGAGAAGGGGGATATTGGAGAACGAGTTATGGAGACAGAAGTTTGACCACAAGAAATGGAAGCTGCAGAAAAGGCTTCAAGAATAAAGGGAATGGAGAGAGAGAAGCTAGACGTCAAGCATTGCGAAAAGATAGATAGGCTTTGTGAGCAAAATCAATGAGCGAAATCAATTAGCAAAAGCAGTATAAAAGATAAACGAAAAATACTTACAATGAGCAAAATCAAGCTTTGAACTAAAGCAGGGGCCGGCCGATTAAGGAGAACAGAAGAAGAAAAGGGCGATTAGAGAGCAGAGAACTGGGAAGAAGAAAAGAAAAGAGAGAATGAGGAGAGGCGTTGGGGTTGAATGACTTGTGAGGTTTAGTGTAGATATTAGATAGGTTTAAGTTTTTTTTTTTTTTAAATATATAGGTGGACAGGTTCGGGTTGAACCCGTCTGCAAAAACTTAAAACTAAACCCGTCCACCGAATATATTGATGAGCAGGACGATTTTTGTATAGCCCTGCTTGAAGCTGAGCAAGGCACTGTGATTGGACCGACGTGGTCCTCCCTTTATATGGTGGTTGGCTGTAGCTAGGAAGGTCTTTTGACGCGACTGTTGATCAAGCATGTTATGGCGATCTTGATGGAGGTGCAACAACAAAATATGCCAAGCAGGGTGGTCGGCACGCTCCAAGGAGGTCCTCAGATAGCATGCTGAGTACACCCCCAACAGGTTTCTTCGAATACAGGGCATAAATAGTAAGAGATCGTAGCCGTTGATCAGCTTTGATAATTGATCAACAGTTACTAAGTGGAGTTTGCGGAACTCATGATAATGAGAATACTGATCAAGAGGAGCAGTATGTCTTTATATGAAATCTTATGCGTTTTATTGAATGTGGTGCCTATAATGTTTATATATTACGCCCACGATGTGTATGTCGTTTTTTTTTTGTTAATTACCCACTGATATGCTAATAAAGATGTTAAATATTAACAGAATTGAGCTAATAATTTTACTTTTGATCTCTTAAATTATACAATTTGTCTTATTTTAACTCAAGGGACGCAAAAGAAAACTCTGAGGGGCCAAACGACCCCAGAGAGGATAGTATGGATGAGTGGGACGACACGAAAATGGTTCACCAATAAGAGCCGTAAGTCCAAGGATCCCGCAAAATGGGTCCTATGGAGGCTTGAGGTGGGACTTGCGTTGGACATCACACGAACAGAGCTTGATAATGGCACAATCTTTCGTGCTCATGAACAGTTGAGTTCTTCTCCAACACCGACTCGTTTTGCAAAGGTGGCTCTCTAGCAACGATTTGTTTGTGGCGGCAGTGGTTAGATCGTGCGCGTCTAATGTGCTCATGTGCAATAGCTTCCGACAATAAAAAGGAAGATGAGAAGAGAGTTGGAGATGAGAGAGAAAATACTGTTAAGGTCTTTTTTGGAAGACAAAAAAGATAGGGTTATTTATGAATTTTATTAATGTAGTGTTTGATAACGTGAGTTAGAACTAAAACATTTCGTTATTATAATATAAAGTTCTCATATGCTATGTTATAAAAAAAATATACTGTAATATAAAACTCTCATATGTTATAGTGTTTTTAACTAAAATTTGTTCAAGCCATTGGTTCTAACTAATACTTCTAAACACCATAATGTTTACC
>LNSY01040368.1:0-11673 GCA_002024485.1 Artocarpus camansi
AAAAATGTACTTATGAAGCTTTTGGCTTACTTAGTTTTACATCATATTACAGATAATGGCAAGAGAACTATGGAATAGGATGTGGACAAAAATGGGTGTGTGAGCAAAGAACAAAGAATTAAAAAAGGAAGAACAGCAAGGAAGGAATTTAAAGTTATAAATTATGTTTTGTATTTTTGGGTATGTTTATTTAAAGAGTTTTCTTTTTTAAAGATTTGAACTATGTATCTATAATTTTATAGGATTTTTATTTATCTTTTCGAACTTTGAAAAAATGAAATTTGATTTAAAATTGAATTTTTTTTCTAACAACAGTTCGGCCTGCTGATCATTACTGGTCGGTCTGTCGATTTTAGTATTGGCATGCCGATCTTAGCGATTTAATACCCTATTTTGCAAAGCCTCGGGTGGCCTGGCGGTGGTTGAAGTTCAAACTGTCGGTCAAGTTTGGCCTACAAAGTTCGAAGTTCAACCTACCAAGCTATGTAAGTAGATTTTTAAATGTTGTGTTGTTTTTATTTAAACTATGGTTTTATTATTTGGTGTGACAAACTATATAAAGAACACTTATAACAAGTAAATTAAAAAATGTATGCATGGATCCTAGGGTATATTTCCAAATTGTGTTTCATTAAATAGTTTATCTTAAATATTAGTAAAAAGAACAAATGTAACGATATTTGTGACATCCGTAAGGAGACGTTACATGTGTGTTAGTTTTTGCTTACTTTGAAGAGGTAAAATGTCTTGCGAGATCGACAGTGACTAGTATAAGGAGAAGTACAAAAAGTGTACTCCATCTTCCTATCAATATAGCAAGGGAAAGTAACATAGTAAGCCACATAGGCGAACCGAATTCAACCCCAAAGTAGACTTTGAGCGAAGAGCTACTTTGATGAATAAGGTTCATCAAAGTGAAAAAGAAAGGTTTAAGAATACAAGTGACATTTGATTCAAAAGGCCAAACAAAAGGCGTACCCGGCCATAAATTAAGTAGTTGGATTGGAATCCTTAGTCGGGAACATGTTTCTATGTGGATTAAAGATTGGAAGTCTAAGGATTTGGAACAAATAAAGGATGTGATTTGGATAGAGATTTACAAAGCTTTCATAGTCGAGGATTGGTATAGGAAAAAAGCTTTGAAGGTTTGTGGTGAATTACCAAAGGAGTTTAGATTAGACCTCTATGCTACCTTTGTACAGCTATACCTTCCGATTCTAAAGGATGATGAAAATGTATATAAGCGGCCTCCTATAGTAGTACACTACTACGCCTTTATAAACAATGACAATTGGAAAGCTTTTATGAGGTATCGATGTTTCACCAAATTCCAACTGCTATCATTAAACACAAGAAAAATAAGAGCTAAAAAAGAATACTACTCTATGGTTGGCCAAGTCGGATATAGAGAGCTCGAGCAATCATTGGTACAATTAATATCTTACTCATATTACATATATCAATTATTCTATCATTAATACGTTATTAACATAGCATAACACAGTTAGCCAAGACGAGTGTGCTGCCAACATAGGAGGAGTTGTGGGTAAAATCATGTCAAGCTCTCGATCGATAGTTTAAAAATCCAAGATTAGCAGAAATTGGAAATTTTATTATAAGTTTATTGAACACAAACTATTAATTTGTAATTAAATACCTATTGAAGGATCTTAAAAATAGCATGGTTTGGACGTTTTACAGGATGAATACATAATGCAACAAAGTCAAGGAAGATTTCAATCCATTGATAACAATGACATACTGATTAGGGCACTAGGGAAACCAAAACATTCAGGACGAGTTCACGGTCAATCGAAGTATGTGAAGTAGTCTCAATACTTCTACCTCCAATCAAGTTCAAAATTGAATTCTTAAATGTCAAAGACGTGGATGGAGATTGTAGAACTGTGAGGTCTTGTGACCAAGCTTATTTCCCAAGGACGTGTCAGGTCGATGGATGATAGTATCTCACAATGCAATAGCTTCAAGGCTAGTTGTAACCCTCCAGATAATGTAGCAGAAGCTCCATAAGTCCAATTGTTACCCCATCGTCAAAAGCCCAAAAAAAGTCAAGACTGTAGGCTTTTGTTGAAGATAGAATTAATGGTGGGTGTGCACTTAATTGCGCTTGGGAAGGTGTGAATGGAGAGTCTTCCAATTGATACAGTACATGGAAGACCATTAGGAGAAGAAAATGTGTGCATTAGCATTACTACCATCAGAGTTAGAATAGCTAAATTGCATATTCCAACATTCGAAGCAACAACTGTGGGTAAAGCCACCAAAAGCTTCACTACATGGCCAAAGAGGTTAGTTGAAGTCGTCGCAATGACGAAGACTAGTCGAGCACCTAGCCATGTTCCGCAAGATCTAAGCAAAAAGAAATGCCAAAAAAAAAAGAGAAGCTCTACAAAAGCAAGACAATCACAACCTAAGGTGGAACAACAACAAGAACAACTCGTTGCAAATGAGCCATTGCCTGCATTTAACTTCGCTTCAGTACCTCCAGAATTTATGCAGTTGGCTTTATACATACATTCTTTCATGCACGATGGGTTGATGATTTAGTGCCCAATACCAGTAAATGTCACTAGTAATGAATTGCCTATCTATGTGGGATATGAAAACGTTTACTACTTCATCAACTTTGATCAAATCAGGGCAAACTATATCTTGGTATACCTTAAATAGTAACTCTATCCTTAATTTGTAAATTTTGAAATATAGGTAGAGTTATAAGGTGCTTTCAAGTAATTGACTGTATTGTTTTTTATTGTAGTTCTTTGCCAGAATATAGTGAACTTCAAGGCTTGGCATAAAATTTCAGCTTCATATCTCCAGCAATTGTCTCAACTACTACAAGAGACCTACAAAGTGATTACAGAGAGCGCGCCATGTCACTCCTCCACCTATTAGCTCAAACACCAAAGGGAAAATTATTCTTCTTACTATACAATGTTGGAGAACATTAGATATTCCCCAACTGCATCCAGTCAAGCAACAGCCTTCTTATAGTCCCATTTGGAGGATGCAGTCGATGAACATGACCCTAGCACCAACACTGGTAACTATTACAACAACAACAGTAGCCCCAACTGTAACAACAGTAGCTGCGAACACTCAACAAAGTGCAAGCAAAAAAAATCCTTAAACATCTAGGGAATAGTATGAATAGAGGCTATTCAGATGCTAATCTTACTAACCGACAAGGCTGTCTAGCAAATGATGAAAGACATGCTTGACCAAAATACAAAAGTGGTCAAGGAGAAAATCAACCAGAAAGTTTCTAAAGCCACAAGCAAGACCCCAGTGCTCAACGACATCTCAAAGAATATTTGCGAGACCTCATTTACAAGGAGGATTACTTATGTCGTTCCACCTAAGTATAGAAACCTAATGTTTGCACACTTCAATGGAACTACAAACCCAAAAGACCACCTATTGGAGTACAAGAACATCATCAATGCAACAAACATTTCAGATTCGATATTGGATGAAATGATGTAAAAGTTGTTTGCACAAAGTTTGAGAAGACCAACCTTCTAGTGGTCAGCAACCTATTTGTTGGGACGATCGACAATTTCGAGGCAAAGCCTACTTAGTGCATATTGAAATAGGCAAGACAACTAAACACCTTTGGTCTGTAATTTAGAGCCTAGGAGAATGGCTATGGGCCTACATAAAAAGATTTAGCAAAGCCATATCAAAGACTTTAAATCTGAAAATTAGACAAGTGGTGAGGCTTTAAAGAAAGGAATTTTACACATATCTTTACTTAAGAATAGCATCTGCTTAGAGTACCCATAAACGATCCAAGAAGCACTAAATAAAGATAAGGGATGGATCGATCTCAAACAAGAGAACCAGCAATGCGAATGAGAGCTAGCAAGAAACATGGAACAAAATAGAAGGGCCAAGTAACCACCAAAGACTCAACTAGATCGAAGAGGATGAACAAGAACACCACCAATAAGGGAGTGGAGAAGGAAAGAAGAGCATAAGCCATAAGGGAGGAGCAAGCCATTGTTGCTTCCAAAGTACACTTTGATAATTTCCCCAACAAAACTAATCACACAGTTGGAGGGCCAGGACTATGTCAGGTGGCCAAACAAAATGGCCCTCTGCCAAATCACAACCATGCAAAGTACTGTGAGTTTCACCAAGATATAGGACATTTAATGGTCGATTGTAAGGCTCTACAAACTAAGATCACATAACTATTGAAGAAAGGACATCAAAAGGAATACTTCTCTGAGCGAGTGAAGCGGATCGAGGAATCACTTGGCCCAAGAGAAAACACCACCACCACTACTAGTTAGGAAATTGATCGAGCCATCTATAAGGGCTCTATTTATAATAGAGATTCTACTAATCAAATAAAAACACACCAAAGAAGAGCAAGTCAAGCAACCACTAGTTCGATAGTGGAAGAGTTTAGTGAACATACTATATCATTTTGAAGGACGAGCCATGAGGGCTCAACAAGCCAGACGATGATGCATTGGTAATCAAGCTTAACATTATGAACTATAAAATCAAGAGAGTACTTGTTGATAATTGAAGCTCAACAAATATTTTGTCTCTTGACATTAAAAGAAATGGACATCAAAGAAAGGGAAGTAGAGAAGTCAACCACTACACTGTAGGATTCAATGGAGAAGCCACAGCAGCCCTAGGAAGGATCAAGCTACCTGTGTATGCTTCTTAAGAAAATAGGATGACAAACTTCCTCATCATAGACTATCCTTATGGGTACAACATTATCCTCAGGTGACTATGGATACATTCTATGAAAGCAACCCAATTCACATGACACCAGCGAATCCGTTTCCCAATGAAACAAAGCATATGAGAAATCTAAGGAAGCCAAGACGTGGCGAGGAGTTGCTATTTAATAGCAATGAAACAAAAGAGACCAGCTTTATAGCAACTACAGACAAGTACATCGAACGGGTCAAGCAATCAGGAGTGGGGGAACCAGTGCTTGAGTAGTTAAATGAGGTTTAGATCGCCCCAAACATAAGTGCAAGATAGTGAATATTAGCTCACAGCTTGACCTAGAGGTAAAGTCTACTATAGTAAATTTTTTGAAGGCTAATAAAGACTACTTTGTATAGTCCCATGCAGATATGCCTAAAATTGACTCGAGTATCATTTTGCAATAGCTCAATCTTGATCCAAGCCATCGACCTATGTGACAAAAGAGGAGACGATAAGGGGTCAAACGAAATAATATTATGAAAGAGGAAATAAGGCGTCTGATGGAAGCACGATTCATTCTCTAGTCTAATACCCAGATTGGTTGGCAAATGCTGTGATATTCAAGAAGAAAAATTGGAAATGGAAAATGTGTGTAGATTTCATGGACCTAAATAAATCCTACATGAAAGATAGCTATCTGTTGCCTCACATCGATCGCCTTATGGATGCAAGTATTGGTCTTGAAGTCTTAAGTTTCCTCGATGCTTTCTTAAGCTACAATCATATCCTTATGCACCTCAAAAATCAAGAAAAATTGCCTTTATCATTGAGCAGGTATTTTCTGTTTCAAAGTCATGTCGTTTAGGCAAAAAAACACTAGAGCAACCTACTAGAGGCTCATCAACATATCGTTCAGAAAAATAGATTAGTAAGAACATTAAAGTTTATATTGACAATATGCTAGCAAAGTCTTTGCAAGCTCATCTTCATGTACAATATTTACAAGAATGCTTCGACGTATTAAGAAAGTACAACATGAAGCTGAACCTTAAAAAGTGTACCTTTAGGATTACCAATGTATGTTCTTAGGATATCTTATGATGAAATAAGGGATCGATGAAAATCCAAACCAAATAAAAGCTTTCCAACTGATGGCATTACCAGAAGCAAGCAATAAATCCATAAGCTAATCGAACATGTCACAACTCTAAGCTGGTTTGTAGCTCGTTCTTTAGACAAGTGTTTGCCTTTCTTTTAGTTGTTAAAGAAGAACATGAAGCTTGACTAGAATGATCAATGCGAACAAGCCTTCTAAGATTTAAAGAGGTATTTTTCCACCCAATCAATCTTGTCAAAACCAAAAAACAGAGAACCGTTATATCTCTGCTTGGTAGTCTCAAAAATAGCAGTAAGCTCCGTGCTGGTCAGAGAGGAAGACTTGATTCAAAAGCCAATATTTTTCATCAATCACACTCTACTAAATGCTAAACAAGGTACTTCATTATCGAGAAGCTCGGCCTTATACCTGTTGTATCCATTTGCAAATTATGACCATCTTTCTAAGGCCACACAATCGTAGTGCTCTCAACATATCCAATGCAAGCCATTCTACACAAGCCAGATGTTTCAGGAAGATTGATCAAATGAGCCATTGAACTCACCAAATTCAACATCGAGTATAGGCCTCGAACCACGATGAAGGCATAAATACTGGCTAATTTTTTTATATACTAACATATGAGCCAGATGAAGACGAACTAAAGGTATGGACCACGCAGGTGGATAAAGCTAGTAATGATAAAAGTTCAAGAGTCAGGATCTTGTTGCGGTCACCACCAGGCAAAGAAATTGAACAAAGCTTCAGATTGGGTTTTAAAGCAACCAATAATAAAGCCAAGTACAAAGCCATAATCACCACACTAAGACTTGCCACGATGTTAGGGCCTATCAAACTTATCATGGAAAGCAATGCACCCTTTGTGTTTAATCAGATTGTTGAGGAATACAAAGCATGGGATGACAAGATGATCTCTTACTGTAAGATTGTAAATAAACTAAATCATCAATTCGACCAGTTCAAAGTGAGGCACGTGCCATGCAAGTCAAACTTAAGAGCAGCCACGTTTGCTAATCTTGGGTCATCCGTCAAGGTGAAAGAAAAGAGTGTCATCCCTCTGGAGTACATCGAACGACCTAGCATTGAAGCCACAGAAGAGATGAACTACGTAAATCCTAGCGATGACTAAAGAACTCCAATTGAGATGTACATAAGCAACAAAAGGCTCACAAAAGATAAGCAAGTTGTGAGGAAGATCAATGTCTAAGCAACAAGATACTACCTAATAGATGGGAAGCTCTACAAGCGATCAATCACCGACCCTTACCTCTTATGCTTCAAAAAATATGAAATCGAGCAAGTCATCTGAGAAGTTCATGAAGGTTCATGCGACAATCATTCAGAGGGGCAATCTTTGTGCAACAAGATGTAAAGTTAAGGCTATTACTGGCCTACCATGCAAAGAGACTCAGAAGACTTTGCCAAGAAATGTGATAGTTGCTAGAGACATGCACCAGCTATCCATCATCCTGCCGAAGAACCTTGATCGGCCAGCTCGCCCTTCATTAAAAATTCAATGGACCCTTTTCTCCAACTCCTAGATAGGTAAAGTACCTTCTCATTCTTACAGATTATTTCTGTAAATAGGTCAAGGCTAAGGCTTCTGCATACAAGCAATGTCGAACAATTCATTTGGAGAAATATTATCTACCAGTTAGGAGTTCTCAAAGAAATTATGACAGATAATGTCTCCTAGTTCATCTATGCTTCCTTTAAGAAATTATTCCATAATTTGGACATCATTTTGAGCTTTGTGATGCCTTGATACCCACAAGGGAATAGGCAGGCCAAAGCGACAAACAAAATGATTGTCAAAAACTTGAAGAAAAAGCTAGAGGCAAAGAAAAGGCGATGGGTCAAAGAACTCCTAATGGTGTTGTGGGCCTATCAAACAACCCCAAGGTACGTAACTAGCAAATCTCCATTTTCCCTCGTTTATGGCACAAAGGTAGAAATCCTAGCCGAAGTTGTCGCTCGAGACCTCCAGATCGATTACACCCTTCTCAATGAGGAAACGAATAAAGAAATGATGAAAGATACACTGGATTTGATTAATGAAAAGACAAAAAATGCTTTCTATCACCTTGATCGATATCAGCAAGCAGCCATCAAGTACAACAATTCTCAGGTTAAAATTAGGAGGTTTCTAGTGGGAGACCTTGTGGTACGAAGAGTTTTTCAAAATACGAGAAAAGCCAATGCTTGGAAGTTAGCCACTAATTGGGAAGGCCCATTTCAAGTCAGAAGCATTGTTCATGACGGCCTTTACAAACTAAAGAAACTCGACGGTTCCACCATCAGTAAGAGTTGGAATGCCCATCACTTGAGAAAGTATTATGTATAATTTCACTGTTAAAATTTTGAACTCAATAATTTGCTTTTAATGTTTCAGTCTCCTTTTAATTTTGTTCGATTAGTTTCATGGTAAGTTGTCCATTGACATAATTCCTAAGCATCAGTTGAACAACTACTATAGCAATGGTTGTAAAAAGCATAGGCTTAAAAATTGAACTATATTCAGCTTGATCCCTACAAATGGGTGTGTAGGCAACTCATGTATCATAAATGAGTGCAGCCGTGTTATCATTATAACAACCATTTTGCTCGATGTGTTGTGTTCTCTAATCGCCATCTTCATGGCCCAAATTACAACACTAGATTCGATAAACTTATCCAGTGTTTGGTTTTACATCTCCCTCTTCATGGCCTAAATTATGTTCAACACTAGATTCAATAAACTCATCCAGTATTTTGATTCAACTCCAAAAACAATAAAAGTTGTTCATTATAGTACAAAATGTTGTTCATTACAAGGTGAAAAAATGTTCTTCATAAGGAGAGTCGCATCTAATTGGTAGCACCCTAGACGTTTGGAGGTTGCACATTGGTCTCTTCGTTCATTGTTGAGGCTTAGTTCCCTACAACTTCAAGAGCCGTTGTTAGAATCAACATCTAAAGCCAAAAGCTCCTCAAGTTTCGTTACCTTGGCATTGACATCCTAGCTCCTGAATTGGTGCTCTATAAACTCTTTGGGCTCAAATAAAAGACTATTGTGGACGTTCAAAAGCTACTCCTTCATCACCTCAACTTCTCCTGTCTTCTCCTCTACCTCTTTCTTCACCCGAACGAGTACTTTCTCCCTCAAACGAAGGCTAGTTCTTAAGTTTAGAACCTTCTCGTTCGACATAGCTAACGTAGCAATGGCTCTGTTTGTTTCCTTCTTTACTTCATCTATCTCTCCTTTTACTTTCTTGAGCCGCCCATCCAATTCCTGGATTAGCTTAGAGAGTCTTTTGTGCTTGTACTCGCCCTTGTTCGTGAAGATTTTGAACATTTAAAGGGCCTATATTATGCAAGGTTGACAATTAGATTATGAATGTAGTATAAGTCGAAACTATACTTGGGTTTAGATTTTACTTGCCCAAACAATGCTGTCGACTCGTTGCTGAGCTAGGTGATGGACTTTGCACCAAACTTTGTTTCATTTAAGGTGAAGTTGAAGCTCTTGGTGGCCCTCAGAGCTAGTTCCTTGTCTTGGATAATACTTGCGTCCTCTGGAACATCAAGCATCTTCTTGCATACTGGCTCCTCAACGGCTTCATCGACTTCAAAGGATTTAGTCCTTTTCCTTTTCTTCATTGTTGAAGGTTGAATATCTAAAAGGGGATGTAGAGGTATATCTAAAGTATCTGTTGGCAGCAAAGGAGTCTTTTGGATATCCGAGGCATCGAACCCACTTTGCTCACCTTGCTTTCTCTTTTTCTCTTTACTACAACTCTTGCAGTAGCCTTCCTTTTCATGGCCTCTTCAATTGATGGTAGTGGAACCTTCATCAATGGCAAAGCAGCTTTGCAAGTATAGCATCTTTATAAGAAAGAGGAGTAATGTATTTGAAAGGACCGTACAACCACTGAAGTGCATCGTGACAAACAAATATCCAATCAACTAGATCAGGAAAAAAAGGTAGAGTGATGTGAAGAGAAAGAAGAAAGTCTCTCTTAGGTTGACTAAGGATGATATTCAACAACTTGGATTAAATCTCAAAGAAATGATTTGACGGCTATGATTAGTCTTTTTTTCGAATTCCTGCTCAAACCAAGGCATTGTCCCTTCAAACCAGGTGTTGACATCAGTGATGTAGAGATATTTCAAGATCCTCCACTCACAATTTGCCACATGTAATGGGTAGTTGAGACTCATGTTTTCCCAAAGAAGGGCGATGGTCATGGTATGAACACAAAGCTTCGTCCAAAATGACGTGTCGTCAAGCTAGAGTTTTAGGCCTACTTGGGGCAACTAATTTACTCCTGTAATCGATTGCATCAACTAAAGTGTGGGAGGCTAACTGTTGAGGTATGATTTGGTCAAGCCCAAATCGTTCAATAAAGGCCCAAAATGAGGAATATGGATTATAATCAGAGCAAATCAAGCCCAGTGGAAGTGTTCAATTTGCGGCAAGCTGACATAAGAAGCACTATTTGTTCAGCACTCAGTTGAATTTAGGTTATGATTTGATCAAGGGTTACGATTCAATTATGACTATATTCACTATTGTTTGAATTAACAATCTTTAACTATTGCAGTTTTGCGAAGTGTGGATTTGATAAAATCGATATACATGAGCTAAAAGTTACAAGAGGAAACGTGCCAAGCCACAAACTGAGACGTGGGAAAAGTCTAATTCTTATGTCCTATCACAGGTCGTCACATGTCCCACTCTATGTGTATTACAACCCTCATTCCTTTCATCGGTTTAGGGCCACGATCTCATATTGTCCTCTATATAAAGGCTTTAGCAACATCACCGAGACAGATGATAGATTCTACAGAAACTCTATAGAAATATTTTCTCCTTCACATACTTTCTTTTAGCATCTTTGTAATATGTACTTATTTAATTCATTTATAAGGAAAAACAATGGACGTAGTTCTCGTTATAGAGTGAACCACTATAAATCTTTATGTATGATATCATTTATTTTTACTGTATCATTTAATTTGTAATAGCTTTGATCAAGTTTATTTTCTGTAAATTATTTTAACGATGTTCCTTAAAACTAAACAAATCCAAACAACGGTGATTTGAGGGCCTAAACTTATAAACAAAAAAATATTAAATTGATCTAACACATTTATATTTAATTATACATCTTACGTCTACAACACTCTAAAGAGTGTTTTCATACACAATAATTATTTACTTGAACGGTCAACGAATTTATTGTACAATAAACTTCTGAATGATGAAGCATTTCATTGATTTGGAGTGCTCCAGCAATTGAATCTCCAACAACTGAACCTGTTGTACCTACCATGCTCACGGTATACCTTTAGTTGTTCTTGAATATCGAAGAGTACTAAAGCGACAATCTCCCTCCAACTACTAATATTCTAAAATGATTGAGCACCAAAAGAGAGTACCCACTAATTTTTTTTTCTGGAAACAAGTAGTCTCGCCATTTATCAAGTACCTATAGTCCCTTTATAGAGGCATTAGGAGGAATTAAAGTTGTACCAGAATTTGGAGAAAATTTCCCTCCCCTAAATGGTGCCACTTAGGTGATAGTTATTACAAATTTTTAACTTAATTAAATAATTCCAATCTAGTAATCTAAATATTTTTTGATAGTTTTTATTCAATAAAGGATTATCTCATTCGAGATATTAAAAAAATTTGTTTAAATCTTTAAATTAACATCTTATACTTGAATAATAAATTAATTGCTATTGGATAATTGAAATTAATATCGAATTTCTTGATAATTTACAAACCCATATGTATATTTTAGATTTGATAATTACTCCACATTAGAATAATTAAACTGATTCTTCCTCCCCAAAAAAAAAAAAAATAC
>LNSY01040762.1:0-11209 GCA_002024485.1 Artocarpus camansi
GAAAGCTAAAAGTAAAACTGTCGAAGAATCTAATATAACAGATTTCACAACAAAAATACAGTATAGGAATTATAGTATGAAAAAATGCAATTTAGGAATTTAATTGAATAAAAGTATGGATAATCGTTAAAGAATATGGAAACCAGTAAAAGGTTGTAAGAGAGGCGCTGACAGTATAGGAAAAATTTCACACAGTATAAATTTAGACTAAAAAGTCAAAGGAAAAGTTTGACATTTCTTCTTCAAAAGTGTGGAGAATTCTAAATTATTCTTGATAAATTCATGGGCCTTATGAGGAGTAAGAATTTAGAACTTTTTATTTATAAAAATGCCACTAGACTTGGTCTATAAATAACCCAAAACTTGTTGAAATTCAAAACTTTACATTCTCAACTTTTTCTCTCCAAATCTCCCACTTTAAAACCCAAATTCTTCCAAAACCTTATCAAGTTCTAGCTACAAATCAACCTTAGAATTACGTCTCATCACTTTGGGAAAGGTTTCAATACGATCTTAAGGTAAAAACCCTAACTTTCATTAAGCATGTTTTATGGAGTTTGAAGTTTAAAGAAGGAAATTTTATTGGGTATGTTGGAGTATTGTTAAAGTGTGTTGTGAACCTACTTTTTTCATGAAGAATAAGAAGTTTATGATTGCTAACGAGGATACAAGCATTGTGGAAACTTTTGAATACAAACCCTAGGAAAGGTTTTGTTTTGAGTTGTCATGCATACCACATGTTTGACAAATGTTATGGACTGTAGTGTGGAAGGAAAACCATATGATGCGACTGGTTTATCTTTTATATGTTTAAGGTTACATCAAAAATATCAAACTCAAAACATAAATAAGCAAAAGTGATGGCTGGTAGCGGTTGGGCACAGTTAGAGCAGGAAGCGTGGCATTGATGGGTTTCTTTGTCCCCATAGGGCTTCGAAGCCAGTGAAAGGTAAGAACTATAGCACTTTTTGTTGTAACAAAAAGTAGAAAAGATTTCAAAGATTTCCGTTTTTGAGATGCTTTAGAGGCTAAATTAGTTTTTGAGTTTGACATGAGTTTTGTTGGAAGCATTGAGACAAACAACTTTGAGGAAAAAACTTTCTACAACTTCCAAATGAATCAAACAGTAAAACAGTGATTTTCAAATCATCTATTTAAGGAATTAATTTATGCTTGTTTTGAAAAGAATTTAGAATACGAAAGTTGTAATTCTCATTGAAACTATTATGGTTGTGATAAGAGATTTTTAATAAACCACATGAATTTTAAGTTACAAAATTTAACTATAAAGATTTAGAAACATTTCAAAAACGAGCCTTGAACCCTTTTAACACCGGATCTTATTATACGTAATCATGCCAACCTATAACATAGCAGTTGGGGCTTTTTTTCCGAATATAATCAAGAGCTACGTCTTTGTCACCCGAAGGCATTATTTTCTTGTCTTATTTCTCATAATATGGACACCTAACAGGTACTTCCCATTGCACTTGATATTTAAGTATGTTATGGTAGTGCGACATTTATTAGATATGGTTGATTTTATTTTCATCCACTTCTGCATGCATCTAGTTCAAGAAATTACACATACAAATGGATTAGTATGTTTAATTTCTCTAGTCTTTCCAAAAACTTTTATAGGTGTGTAAAATGACCATGCTCAATAGTACAACTGCTTGTAAAAAGCCAACAGTTTGTGTTTTTTTTTTTGCTGCACATTGTTACATCCAATTTTTGTTGTGTAGGACTATTTCAAGTTAGACTTCGAAAAAGATCCTCATTTGATTGAAGCTGTTGATAACACTTTCTTTAAGCGATTCACAGATTATATATGGAGGTGTCACAAGTGTTGGAAAAACTCGAACATAGCGGTATTTTAAAATTTTGAATCAAAGCATTTTTCCAAATAACAAATTAAACATACTATGTATATAATTTAACAAAAGATCTTATATATCTTTTAGAATTGAAACCATACTTCTAACAAGAAAAGCTTCGACAGAACTGCTATCAAGAATTGTATCCAAAAGAGCTTCACCAACTAGTCTTCTTTGCTATTTTCTTTTCTACAACTAAAGTGCAAGTGGGAACACATCGTTCAATTCTCCACTTAGCAACGTCTCCTTCCAACTACAAGAGAAAACCAAGAGCTAAGGTTCATGATATTGAATAATAGCCTTATAGGAGTTTTAGAGCTTTTCTTACTAGAATACTGTCTCTAAATTTCTCTAGTGATCTAAAAAACAATAGGAACATGTATCCTATTTATAGTGGCTGACAAGAAGTCAATTCTACTTAGATAAGGCTACTAAATTTGATACTGGGTCAAAATCCACATCGAAACGTATGAAAACGCGTAACTAGATTTCACTCGGCCGGTCTACCGGTCTTGATCACCGACTTGCCAACCGTACCATCTACTAACTATTTAAGCTTCACAGGCTTGTCAATCCACCCTATTTTGGAAATTTCTATATCTTATTTTACATGAAAATCTTAGATAGAGTCTCAGTTTTAATTCAAATAACCTAATAAAGAAGTTATCTGATTAAAATAGTCATATATAAATAATCCCATATCAAATAAAATATATATTCAAATAATTCAATATGTTTATCTTGAATTAATTCAACCCATAGACTAACATGAATTATTAAATTCAATTAACTGAGTTTAAACCAATCTAAGAATTAATATAAGTCACTAATATGTAGGAAAAATATAGCGTATCGTTACATGAAATATTGTGAGCTAGCAAAGAGGATTCAATAGACACATATAGATCAAGCTTCTATAATTATTAGATAAAAGGTCCCCCACACTTTTATTTTATAATTATCACTCTTAAGCTATTTTACTAAAAGTTTAAAACTGCACTCTCGAACTATATAAAATTACATAACTCCAATAAGTTTATAGTTTATGATATATCATAATGTGTAAAATTGCCATATGATTTTCATAATCGGCTTAATGATAAATTATGTTTTACTTTTCTGATTATTTTTATCTTTATCTCACTATTAAATACTTACTATTTATTAATAGTCTACCTTAAGGTAATAACCACTTTTTTTCTACAAACAATGCTACTTTTAATCTCCTAATTTTTGAAACTAACTAAGGATTATTATTTTTCATGCATAAGGCAAAATCGAGCTCCGCTTCTTACCTCGAGCTTTTTAGATCTACTCACTGGACATCAAAACGGGGATGACAGAATGCCCAAGCAGAGACGGACTATGTAAGAAAGCCCTATTCTAAACTTTGTTACAGCATACTATTTATTTTTATATCATTAACAAATTAAGAATATTTTGAATATATGCAAAATTGTATGGTAGAGATCCGTGATGAACGACTAGGTCATTTACCAGAGGGCTCCCAATTAGAACTAAATGTAGAAGAAAAATTTACTCAGAGGTTTTGGGGAGTCATAAGTACGAAAAGTATGGCTTCAAACGTGGCACGGGTCCTATCCTTCGACAAACATCTTGTGGTTCTAGAGGATCCACAGATCGTCAAACTCTCAACAATCTCAATGAAAAGGTTGAGCTTGGCGAACGTCGTTTGGAGGAATAGAAGCTGCAATTAAAGCAACAAAATGAGCTAATAGAGAAGCTATTGCAACAACTTAATCCGCCCTCAGATCACCCAAGAGTGGTTTTCCTGGACGAGACAATCCACCACAACTGCGCCAGCAGTCCCGATTTGTTAGGGTTCTACTTGTTTATAAGTTCATCAAAAATTTTTGGTTACTGGTACACATTTTGATTTATTATGTATGATTGTATGACTAAGACTATTACATATTAGACTCTCTTTTAAATACATTATGTATTAGAATGGTAAATATTATAATCATTAATTATATCTTGTTTTCGCTAATCAGGTTAGTTTTGTTTACATAAAAAAGCAACTCTGTTCAATTTTTTTCCCAAAAAAAAAAGAAACAATCACTGACCAAAATTTGGTCACAGGACCTTATTGCGACCAAAATTTTGGTCGCCAAAACCAAGCAAAAATATGATTCTATGACTAAATTTTTGGTCGCAGAAAGTATTTGTGACCAAATATTTGGGTTGCTAAACTTAATTTCCGCAATCTAATTTTGGTCGCAAAAAATAATCTTTAATGGCAAAATAGTTTCTGCGGTCAAATGTTTGGTCGCAATATATTCTATCACCTTGGTTTTAGCAATGAAATTTGGTCTTAGAAAGTTTCAGCGGCCACCTTTTTACGACCAGAGGGCGACCAAATCTTTTTTGGCGACCTAATTTGTGACCAATTATTTGATTGCTAAAAATCAAATTTCTTGTAGTGTGTTCAAATTTTAAATCCAAATGAAAACACTTTAAATTTTGTGTAAGAATACGATTACAAAATTGGTTCGAACTAGAATTTTTTCCGGTTCAAATTGGTAGACCACAAAATGCACGCTCACACACATTGGGGCTTTAGGTCGTCAGTCCGTGATTTGCATCCCCTACGTGCACAAGAGAGAGCCTCTTTGCATGCTAGATTACTCACAAGCAAATAAGCAGTCTTGTATAGCCACCAAGGAGCCTTCCTTTCTTTACCATGAGGAACTGCTCATTTTCTAACTATTTCTTAATTTCGTTAGGCATGCTTTATTTATCAATATGTCATTCACCCATGCATTATTGAGCATATAACATATTGTTTCGAAGATCTCCTGAAGAAGAGTTCATATCTACTTTGATCTTCTACAAAAGACAAATAATACCCACTTAAAATCAAGCCTTTCACTTAACCATGTTTTTTCTAACGTAAAGTACTCTTCTAGTAAGTGGATGCACGAAGTGTTGCTGTCTTTCTCCTTTTTTTTATTCTTTTTTCAAATTTCATTTCGTCCACAAAAAATTAAAAAATGAATTAAAAGAATAATGCCTTTTACAAGGACATTATGTTGAAGGATTGACCTTCAAAATGTTGCCATTGGACCCATTGATGCAGAGGAATTTTTTTAACTATTTTTTCATCAGTTCCCATGACGAAAGCCCAATTTAGGGAGAAATATGGAGAAAAAAGAGAAAAACAAGTGAAGTGAAGAAAATCTATACATCGGTGGAGATTCCACGCCTATAGAAAGGTTGTTACCTTTTTGCAAAGGGAGATAGTGGACTATGCATAAATTATTACGCATTATTGATTTTTTCCACATAAAGTACTATACATTTTGGAAGTTGAACACTATGACAACGTGTTTCACATTTCCATTTCATCAAAGCATAAAAAAAAGTACAAAAAAATCAAAATGTGTTTCCTCAATCGGGCTTTCAAGTGTTTTTTTCCATAACCCCAATAATTTGGGATTTAGAATGTTTATTTATTGAGCATGTAATTACAACCCAACAAAAGGATGAAAATATCTGCCTTCAAAAGAAAAAAAGGATGAAATATCCACACTGTGGTAACATCAATGCTCCAGATTTAAGGATGGTTTAGATAAAAAAGAAAGTTGATATTGGGGGAAATACATGAAAAAAGTACAAATAATTGCCTCAAAACATAAACTTTTTAATGATGTTTTAGGATATGATAATTTAAAAATATAATATGAGAAACTTTATACTTATTAGATAAAAGTCTCATAACCAAACTATGTCCTACAATATTGAAACATGGTTGCAATTTCACACTGATTAAAGTAATACCAACGCTATGGCATGTCTATGAACAATAATAAATATAGTTGTGAACATGATGCCTAATGGTTTGGTGATATCTTTCTTTATGTCTACATCTATGGGAAACTGCGTAATTAATTCTCCCAAATTCATAAGGACTATAATCTGACAAGATTTCTTTAATGCTCTGATTAGTAGGAGTAAAAAGTGGGGGAAAAGAAAACATTGTAAGAATTTTTAGATAGAAATTAATATGATAGGATGTTTGGTAAAAAAGAAATTAAAATTAAAAAGAAAAGTGGATGGAAAAAATAACATGTAGGTTCTAACAAAATTGATCTATCTAAATATGGGTGGATTTTATAAGGAAAAAATTTGACTATAATGCAAAGAAAGTAAAGTTACCAATTTGTCATTATTTTCCATCAAAATTTGAACAAAAAATTTGGATGTCAAATTAGGAAAATAGCTAAATAATATTTAGGCTAAATAGTAATTGTATTAATAGTAGTTTTTCTATTCTTTTGTTTTGTTTTGTTTTTTTGCAATACCAAACAAGAGAAGATAAAATCATTTTCTTTCCACCTTCATGTACCAAACAAGTAAAACGAAATCAAAATCTTTTCTTTCCCTATAGTTTTCTTTCTTTCATAATTTTTTCTTCCCCTAATTTTCTTTCCTTCTTACCAAACGGAGTGGAAGGGAAGATAATACTCTTTCTTAAAAATGTAGTAACTAGGTGATAAATTAACTTATTTATTTTCTAAAAAATTGATGAAATAAAAAATATCTAGAAGCCGATTTTTTATTTTTTAATAAAATTTCAATTTTTCTCTCATATTTTTTTAAATGCACAAAATATAGTAAGCCTCATCAAAATCTGCATTTTGAACGATATTTCCCGTTGTTTTATACAGTTTTATTTTTTTTCAAATTTTGTAGAAAGTTTTTTGCACCCAAATATTTTGATGTCCAAAAAATTTTGAAATTTTGGAGAAAGGTTTGTCCATGTTTCGTGGCAATAGTCAGTTAAGGGATTTTTAAAAATAACCTTTTGAGAATTTTTTTTGGTCAGTTTTTGACACCAAAAAAATGGCTTTTTGGACACCAAAATAGCTTTAGTTTTTTTTTTCATCTTGTATAGGTTTCTTACCTTATTACAATTCTTTTTCTTATTTTTTTTAAAAAACTGCCACAATTTACTTGCTTAAAAAAATATATTTTTTGGTCCAAAAAAAAAACCATTTGCCCAGTTCAAAAAAAAAACAAAAATTTGACCCTTTTTTCAAATTCTGCCACCGTCAAATGGGAAAATCAAATAAAATCCAAAACAATCCTTTCTAAACCTTGGGTACTAGGCAACATCTATATCCAAATTAACAATTAATATCATTGTCCGAGCAAAATAAAATAATAATAAAGAAAGAAACAATCATTATCATTGCACTTGGAGGGGTGAAAAAAGAAGTTATATTTGACATAAAAATAAATAAATAAAAGAAGAAGAAGTCCGCCACCAGCCTTTTGGTATTCTCGTCCTGCGAAAATATGACGCCATCGTTTGAACAATTTTTTTGTTTTGATTTTTTTTTTGTTTTGCTTCTTTTTTTTTTTCAATTGCCTTGTCCAACTTAAGTTTACGAGAAATTTACATGTTATGTCGCACTTTTAAAAACTATGGTTATTTATGTCATACTTGAGAAAGTCGTGTCACATTACTTACATTACATATTTAAACTATACCATATTTAAAATATATAACATTTATAGAAAGTAAATTTCAAAAGGTTACATTTATGAAAATTCCTTAAGGTTTATTAAACCAAATTTTAATAGCAGCACTCATATGCTACAATATAAAAGCAAAAGTAGCTATAGTGTAAAGTTTTTAAATTTTATAGTATTTTAGTTTTAACTATATTCTCAGACACTATAGTAATAATTAATTCAATGATCTGTTTTTTAACCATTTCAAAAACAGTTTTTTTAAAACTTAAAAATCAATATGAAATTTTCACTAATCTCCATGGAACTTATTATAAATTGGCAAAAATGACCCTTGAAAAAATATTTTGGTGACCCTTGGCATTGCTAGCGGAAAAAACAAAAAAAATAAAAATAAATAAATAAGAAGAGCTTTTAGTGACAACTTTTTTTTTGGGACAAAAATATCTTGGAACTAGTAAACAATTCTGCTCTAATTTATCACTAATATGCATATAGTCAAATTAATATTTTAAGAACAAACAGTTATCATTTACTTAAAAAAAATTATTCAAGATATCTTATTAGAAAGGAAGTTTATAAAAAATATATGTTTTAACTAAAGTTCTTTTTATAAAAAAAAAAAAATTTAAGGATAGGAGGATTCGAACTCTATACCTTGTAGTTGAGGTAAGTGTAATTTTATTATTAGGTTATACCTATAACTATATAATTTCACTTTTTAGGCTCAAAATTCATTCATAATCCTTTCTTTTCCTAAAATATTAAGATTATAATTTTTCGCTTAAATCTTACACTATGACCAATCCGACACTTATATTATATATACAACTGTAATATTGTTTGTGTATTCATATAACATTCAATTTATTAATATGTAACATTCAATATTAAATGTGTTAATTATATATATTAAGTATTACATACAAATAAATTGAATTTTACACTATTACACGAATAATATTACATTTACGAAAAAAGAATGTTACAAGCGCTTATCTGGTCTGGACTACGGACCAGAGACTGATCCTAAAATTATATTACCTCTTCTTTTTTGCAAATTCACTCAAAATTAACTACTTATTTTCAAAAGGAAAAATCTTAATAAGTAACTAAAAATAAAACTTCAAGAGGGAAGAAAAAACAATCCCTGTACATGGTTGCCTACGAAGACAACTATGGAGATTGTAAACTTTAATTGCCATAAGATTCGACCATAATGGGCCACATGAATATTTTAGAAAATGTTCAGTAAGCCACATGGTTGTAGTAACGGAATGGTAATGGTAATGGAATAGAATAAAAAATAAAGTTGATTCATTTGTTTGGTTATAGTTTTAGACATACTATAAGATGGAATATGAATATTTTTATGTTGACAAAATTACCCTTATGTTAATACAGTACATAAAATGTAATATAATATAAAAAACTATAATTATATAATAATTATGATATAGAATATAAAAATATTATGATAATGGTTAATATATAGAATATTGTAAAATATAATTATAATGCTATAACTATATTAATAATTACATTTTTATTGTTATAATATATAAATATAATATATAATATCACATAAAAATAATAATATTCATTATAATCAATTTAAAATATTACAAATAAATTATATTATACTAATGTAATGATATATTTTATTTTTATAATTATAAATAAATTATAATTATAATTATGTAATACATCATGTAATTATAACACATAATTCAATACAATAGATAATTATAATATCAAATTAATATTTAATTATATTAATAATTATATCATCAATATAATATAGCAAAATCATATTAATAATATAATATATTATGAACATAATATATTAAATTATATATATTATATTATATAATAAAATAATATTATATCATTAACATAATGATGATATTATTAATTATAATATTATAACTACATTATATTATATCATATTATTTATTATATTGTATTGTATTATATTATATAATGGGAATATTTATCTTTCTATACTCTCTATTTTAGGTTAATTCAAAAACAATATTTTTAGTTTTTGATCTTGTCGAATATATACATTTATGTTAAATTTAATATACAAATATATACCCTACCGTAGTCAATAGTTAATTTGAAGAATATGTCTATACTTGAAACAAGCTAATATGTCTATTGCAAAATATATCAGAAACTTTGAAGAATTGTCTCATTAAGCTTTGCAATTACTAAGTGATGATGCTTGCAAGATATAATAGTTTTATAGAAGGTCTAAAGCCAGAAATTTATAGGAATGTAATGTTAGCTAGAATAGAAGGTTTGACTTAATTGAAAATAGCAGAAAGAGCCCTAGATGTGGAATGTGCTGAAAATAAGATTCGAGGTAGCGAGACTAAATAACAAGAGAGTAAGAAGCATTTGAAGCCTAACTATTAGCATAGTCAAGAGAAGCAACAACAATGGAGTAAGGAAAATAAATGACATGCTTTATGGAACCAAAACCAAGGTCAGAGGTTTGAATGGTCAAAATGCCCAAAAACTAAAACAACACTGAATATGTCTATGCCAAAACTTAAATTGCTAAATGTGTGAGGTTTCATTTTGGAATATGCATGAGGGACCTAAAGCATGTTATAACTGTGAAAAGTAAGACATTTTGCTAAAGACTGTTGAATGAATGTGTAAGATCAAAAGAAAGTCCCAATTTGAGTTTTTGCTTTTACTAAAAAAGATGCAGAGACCAACCCTTCAGTTGTCTCGGGTGAGATACTTATCTCTAGCGTACCTACTCTACATTGATAGATTTAGGAGGAACATACTCATTTCAATCAAGTAAGTATGTGAGAAAATTACACAAGCCACCAGATTGAGTCCTTGTTAAGTATAGTGTTAGCATTTCACTTAGAGAGACCCCTTAATCAGATCAAATTCTTGTAGGATGCACAGTAATGATTGATGGAAGAGAATTATTTCCAGATTTGGTTGTCTTTGAAATTTCAAATGATGAAGTGATATTGGGATTGGATTGGTTATCAAAATACCATGCCACTATCAATTATAGAAAGGAAATGCTAATGTTCTGACGATCAGAGCAAGAAAAGATCTCTTTTGTAGGAGCTACATGTAAGTTAAGGACTTCAATGATTTTTGCTATGAAAGCCTGAAGGCTGTTAGACAGTAATTATGTTGGTTACTTAGCAAGTGTTGTAGAATATGCCTGAAGATGTGCTTGTAGTGGAAGAATTTTTAGAGTATTTCCCGAAAAGTTACCAGGATTGCCGTCAGATAGAGAAATTAAGTTTGTCATTGATTTGGTGCCAGGCATATCTTTTATCTTTAAAGCACCTTGCAGAATGGCTCCAACGAAGTTAAAGGAACCAAAGGTTTAGTTTTAAGAATCATTGGATAAGGGATTTATTCATCCTAGTTTCTCTCCTTGAGAAGCTCGAGTGTTGTTGGTTAAGAAGAAAGATGGTATAAGGAGGTTATGTACTGAAGACAGAAAGCTGAATAAGGTAACCATTAAGAATAAGTAGCCACTCTTAAGGATTGATGATTTGTTTGATCAACTCTAAGGTGCAACAATATTTTCTAAGATTAACCTTAGATCGGTTATCATTGGTTGAAGATCAAAGAAGAAAATATCTCTAACACTGCATTTAGACCAATATATGGGCATTATGAATTTTTGATAATGTATTTTGGGCTAACTATTGCTCCAGATACATTCATGGATCTAATGAATAGGGAATTCAAGAATTACTTGGAAAAATTCATCGTTGTATTATTAAATGATATTCTTATTTACTCATATTCTATAGAGGAGCACTTGGAACATTTGAGAT
>LNSY01041415.1:0-10030 GCA_002024485.1 Artocarpus camansi
AGAAGCTGAAGACACCAACCGAAAAGTTTCAAAGTTACACACTCCTAGTAGCAAGCATTAACAAAGTGCTCACCCAAGTGAGCAGAAGACACTTGCTAGTACCACCACCCAAGCTCAAGGGCAGCAAGGTAAAGCATGATCAAACGAGGTATTACGAGTTCCACAAGGACGTGAGACAGAATACCTACGAGTATATACAGCTAAAGGACCAGATTTAAAGACTGGTTTGAGAGGGGCACTTAAGGGAATTTGTAGTAAGGGAATTTGTAGAGCGAGTCTTGACTCCAAGCTCTACAGTTGGCAAGAACGATCAACTGGGCTGACACGCCTAATCGCCCATGAAATGACTATGGGAACACCTCAAAACCCTCGAACATCATTCACACGATTTTCAGAGAGCCTATCACCGTAAGACATGTCAAGTAGGTGGCGAGCATACATCTAAGAAGCTTGGCTGATCGAATGAGGCTACTTCATCAACATGTCTGAGCATGTAAATAAGATTTGCCACCAGTAGAACACACTGATCACATTTACCAAGCAGAAGGTGGATAAATTAATCCATCTACACAACGACGCCCTCGTATATGAGTTACACATCACCAATAATATAGTGTGAAGAGTGCTGATTGACAATGGTAGCTTGACTGACATCCTTTTCAAACAAGCCTTAGACAAAATAAAGATCAGTAACGCCACCGTAGTCTCGGTCCAAACCCTACTCTATGGCTTCAGGGGAGAATGCATTCTAGCAGTTGGGAAGGTAGGACTGCCAATGACCTTCAGGGAGGGTGATGCTTAGGTTACACATATTGTCGACTTCATGGTTGTCGACAAACCCTCATAATACAATATTATCATCGGCCTCTCAACATTGAACGCACTAAAAGCCATAGTCTCCACATATCACCTAGCGATGAAATTCCCCATGGAGGATGGGGTTGGAGTAATCTGTTCATTCCAGAAGGTCTCTCGAGCTTATTATGCCAATGCCATCCAGGCAGCGTCAACTCAGTAGTTAAACATCTTGGCCATCCAAATGGTTTATGAGATAGATCTTTCTATCGATTTGGTGCCCAAGATGCTTTTTGATCTTGACCTCCGACTTCCCAAGGAAGAGGTGAGAGCCACCCCGGTCAAAGACTTGGTACCGTTCAGCCTATACCCTACGCATCCTGAGCGCACTGTCTAACTCAAATCCTAGTTGCAATTTGAGATCCTGGCCAACCTTGAGGGGCTTCTTACTGAGTATCGGGACGTATTCATGTGGTCTCATGAGGACATGCCCTGTATTGATCTAAGTATAATCTGTCATCGGCTCAATGTCTAACTTGATCATAAACCAATGATACAAAAAAGAAGGGCTTTCAATTCGAAAAGATACGTAGCCATCAATGAAGAGGTCCAGAAGCTCCTGAAAGTAGGATTTATCCAAGAAGTCAAGTATCTGGAGTGGTTAGCAAATGTTGTCCTCGTCAAGAAGGCAAATGGGAAATGGCAAGTATATATTGACTACACCGACCTGATAACGCCTATTCAAAGGACTGCTTTTCACTTCTTCGGATAGACCAGCTCGTCAATGCTACGGCCAGCCACAAGCTGCTTAGCTTCATGGACGCTTATTCTGGATATAATTAGATAAGCATGGCCGAGGAAGAACGGGTGAAGACGGCTTTCGTTACCGATCAAGAGCTCTACTGTTATGTCGTAATGCCCTTTGAGCTAAAGAACATCGAGGCAACCTACCAACGGCTTGTTAATAAGATGTTTGCCTAGCTGACTGGCAAAACAATGGAAATTTACGTGGACGACATGCTGTTAAAGTCTGTCCAAGCAAAGGACCACATGACTAATCTCCGAGCAAGCTTCAACATTCTCTGGGAATACGGAATGAAACTAAACCTTGCCAGGTGTGCATTTGGGGTTAGATCGGGAAAGTTTCTTAATTTTTGGTCAACCAATGAGGAATAGACGTTAACCCAGCTAAGGTCCAAGCAATTATCGACATGCACTCACCTTGGACTACAAAAGAGGTGCAAGAACTAACCGGTATAATTATAGCCCTCTCTAGATTCATCTCCTGGGCTACCAACAAATGTTATTCTTTTTTTAAGACACTTAAGGGGAGGTTTGAGTAGAGCAGAGAACATGACAAAACCTTTTAAAATTTAAAAAAGTATTTAGCCACACTCCTGCTCCTGTCTAAACCTTTGCCTAGAGAAATATTAAGTGCATATTTAGTCATGTCTAAGAAGGCCATAAGCTCGGTTCTCATCCGAAATGAAGATGGAGTCCAAAAGCCTATATACTATACAAGCCATGTGTTCTAGGGTGCCGAGGAGCGGTAGCCCCCACTTAAAAAGTTGGCCTTTGCCTTAGTCACTTCTACTCAGAAGCTACGGCCCTATTTTCAAGGCCACACCATATAGGTCCCAATGAACTTCCCTCTCCAACAAGTTCTTTAGAGCCTAGAGATATCAAGAAGGATGGCCAAATGGTCGGTCAAGCTAGGCCAATACGATGTCCACTTTGTACCGAGGACAGCCATCAAGGCTCAAGCTCTTGAGGATTTTATCGCTGAGTTCATTGACACCAAACAAGGCACATCGTTGGTTAAGAAAGCGCCCATGCAAGTACAAGATGCCCCTAGTTGCAGTGAGGATCGTGCAACATCAGAACCAAAGTGGAAGCTTTTTGTCGATGGATCCACCTGCATCGAAGGCTCAAGCACTAGGCTAGTGTTGACAAGCCCAGACGGTTACAAAGTAATCTATACACTTCGATTTGACTTCAAGGCCTTGAACAATGAGGTAGAATAAGAAGCGCTCCTGGCCAAACTTTAAAATGCCAAAGATCTTGGGGTAGGTCGCATTGTTATCCATAGTGACTTAATGCTAATCGTCTAGCAAGTCACTAGAGTATTTCAAGCCCGAATGGAATCAATGGCTGCATATTTATAAGAGGTCAAGATGATGCTCGTGCAATTTAATTCTTACTCATTCAAGCAGATCTCTAGATCAAAAAACCTTGAAGATAGATGCACTCGCTCAGCTCGCATCAGGTCTGGGCGATAATGACCTTATTTCAGTCCCCATTAAAAGGTTAGCCGAGCCAAGCATAAACAAGGGTGTAGCGAGTGTGATAGAAGAGCCCATGGCCACATGGATGGACCCGATCATCCGATACCTGACCATAGCCGACTTGCCCAACAACCGAGAAGAGTCACATCGAATCTACAACAGCTCAGCCCGGTATTCAATGATTGACAAAAATTTATATCGGTGAGGCTACACCACTCCATGTCTAAAGTGCGTAGGGCCCAAAGAAGCTGAGTGTCTAATGAAGGAGATCCATGAAGGCTTATGCGGAAACCATTTGGGGGGTGATCATTGGCCTAAATATGTCTCCGATAGGGCTACTATTGGCCAACCATGGAACAAGATTGCAAGGAGTACGTGTGGAAATGCCTCAAATGCCAGCAATTTACAAGGGTTCCTAGAAACCACACCAAGCCACTCACCTCAGTAACATCGGCGTGGCCATTTGGTAAGTGGGCCATTGATCTAATCAGGCCCTTTCCTCAAACTTGATCCCAATTTAAGTGCTGCATTGTATCCATTGACTACCTCACCAAGTGGGTCAAAGTAGAGCCATACACCAACATGACCGAGGCAAAGTGTACCAACTTCATGTGGAAAAACATCATTTGTCGATTTGGAATCCCACACACCATCGTCACCGACAATACTAAGCAGTTTGAGTCCTCAAGCCTCCTCAGCCTATACGAGCAGCTCGGCATCAAGAAAGTTTTCTCCTCTCCAAGCTACCCACAAAGCAATAGGCAGGTAGAAGCGGTCAATAAGACGATCAAGGATAACTTGAAGAAAAAGCTCGAGGGCCTCAAAGGAGCATGGATTGATGAGCTCCCAAAAATGCTTTGGGCCTACCAAACAATTACTTGGACGACTACTGAAGAGACTCCATTCTCACTTGTGCACGAAGAGGAAGTAGTCATCTCGGTGGAGGTGGGATTGCCCAGCTTTAGGGTTGAGCATTACAACGAAATCCGAAATGTCGAGGTCATGATGTTCAAACTTGACTTGTTCAAAGAAAAGAAGAACCAGGCAGCAATCTATAATGTAGCTCAAAATCCAGTCGTGGCTCGATATTACAACGAGTGGGTACAACTGAGAAGCTTCAAGGTCATAGATTTGGTGCTAAAAAGGTCACGATTCTGCAGCCTGGGTTGGGGTCCTTTGGTCCAAAATGGGACGAGCCGTACAATTATCTAGCCAGGGACCTACCGACTATTTGATATGGAGGGAAACTTGTCGGTCATCCTTGGAATGCCGAGCTTCTCAAGAAATTCTTTTATTAATCACAGCTAGAAATACTTTTTGACCTCTGGCTTTATTCTTTTTGTAACTAAACCTATTAAATGGGACTAGAATGTAAATACAAAACATTCATGAATTGTAACTTCCAACACTATTCCATTGAGTAATACGTGTTTAAGGAATAAAGCAAATCTCGAAGAAGGATAACGTAACTTCAGCCCGAAGGACCAAGTTATAACTCCTGAAAAAGGAGGGCCGTCCTAATTAACCAGACTAGGGGGCTGATCAGCAATCAGTCAACCATGCCTGTTGCTGTATAGACTGCCTAGAAAGAGTCGCCCTAGCGTAACAATTGCACGACCACTATTAGACTTGTACAAGTTTCCATAAGCCTAAACAAGTCTAGGGGGCGACAGGGTACAGATTATCACACACCGCTATGCTCTGCCTGACCCAAAAATAGGGGTTCCCTACTCGAAATAACTCGGTAACCACCGAGATATTGAACTCGGCAACAACAAGATTGAAATAGAGGAGTTCAAAAGACTATAGTCTAGAAATGCCCCTCCCGAGGAGCATCCAACTTGGTTCAAATTTCATAATCGACTCTGAGGCTGAGGTCTATATTAACTTGACGAAACAAAGGCTAAACTATGTTCCCAAGAAACTCCTCACCTAGAAGTATGAAAATATCTACCCGAGAACAATCGCACTTGGAAAATATTAAATATGAAACATATAAGAATCCGAGAAGCAATGAACTTGGAAAGAAAATTCATTAAAAAGTGCTAGTGGGGAGGTATAGTTAACCGGGCACCTCCTAAGCCTGGATACACAACAAAAACAAAAAAGAAATAAGCTAAGCCTGGGTCCCATCCCTAGCATTGTCCTTGCCACCGTCGATGCCTTGCTCGTCCCGTCATCCTCGTCGTCCACTTTGGCAACCTCTTCTTCATGCCCAGGCTGCTAAGCAATGCCCTACTCTGGCTCAACTATAAGTGACCAGTCAAAGCCCTTAGCCTCCGGATGCTTCTAGATCAGATAATCACAAAAGTTGATCATACCGAAGTAGTAGTAGTCGGCGTATTCTAGGGATACCTTGAACTCATCCACGACTTGGATGAGACGGTTAGGGAGCTCCTCCAAGAAACACCCATTCTTTGCCTAAGGGGCCTCCAACTGGCCTTTAAGCAGAGTGGCCTCTGCCCTAGCTAGTTTAGCAACTCTCCTTGACTCCTTTGCCTTCGCCTTGGCCTGGTCGGCTTCTTCCTTTTGCCTTCCTCCACTCCTCCTCAGCCTGAGAAATAGATTCTTTAATTTGGTTAAACTCAACGATTTTCTCACCGAGCTCCATCTTGACTTCCCTCCATTTAAGGAAGGTCTTCTTGTGTCTTTCTTTCTCTAGGTTGAATTCTTTCAAACCGACAGCATAGGCCATGTGCACGAAGGCGCTTGTTTGAGGAAAACAAGACTCAATGTGCAACAAAAAGAATAGGAAAAGAAAGAAAGCTCGAGGTGGAGTAAGCACTTACCTTGGTAGTAGAATGGAATGTGGCCTCGGACAAGCCCTTGAAATCCTCTCCTTAGAGGTTCACCAAGAAGCCCTCTTGAGGGACAGCATCCTCGAGATGGTGGAGGATGTGTCAGTGGTAGTTCGCATGCCTCCTCAGGGGAACTGTCGAGGAAGGTGCCATGGTTGTAAAGTCAGCCAGAGGAGTCTCGCTTGACGATGCCCTAGTCCTCGTCGGCTGAAGTGGTTGTTCTTGGACTGTTGTGGGTGGTTGCTCAGACCGTGGGGGAAGCTCCATCCTCAGAGTCCTTTTGCACTTCTTACCGGTCACCACGGTCTTCCTTTTTTGCTTGTGGAGGCTCTCCATGAGAGCACACCTCTCTTCCATGGTGCTTGGCCTTGAAGACATTTATGTAGCCAAAATCATCCCAAGTTAGAACCAGGTCGGCAAGCCTAAAAAAAAGAACTTGGGGTTGACCTTCGATCCAAAGCTGGCAAGATGGGTATAAGAGCCAAACAATGTCCTAGAGATCCTTGTCCGGTATAGGTGGCCCTACGTCAAAGGAGCCACTCGATGAGTCCTTGGCGTCGAACGATGGTGGCTCCGTCATCGGCCACCTGGATTGAAAAGTGCTTCGCCCCAGGATGTCTACAACGCTTGGCCTTGCAATTGTTACTTGCCTTGTTGACTAGGTAGGTTGGGTGTTTGAAAGGGGATTTATTCCATTGGGTTCCCCGAACCAGCCATAAAGAGAGAGGATCTTCTTACTGAGTAAAAATGAATGATGCCTCCTTGCCTCTGGTTTCTCAAACAAGTCTTCAGCCACATTGATTATGTGGCTCGGCACCCACGGTCTCTTACTCTAGATGTGCCACTATTCAAAGATCGTCAGGACACGTTGGTCAATAGGGACGGCCTCACCGGCTCAAGCTAAGTAATTTCCCCCGACATAAAACCACTCATATTTTTAGAGTTTGTTCGAGTCTGGGTTGCCCAAAATAAAGTCCTTTCTAAAGCCGATGATGTAGTACTAGCCAGACTACCGAGGAAAATTTTTCATCTTGTAAACTTGTTTAAATGCCTCCCACGGCATCTCTATAGGCTGGTAGTACCTCCATAATATGTAGATCCTGTTTAGCAAACTGTAACTGTTTAGGTTAAGCTATGCCAGGCATACATTGAGGTCGTTGAGTACCCGGCATAGAAACGGATGGAGTGGCAGGCGTAGCCCAGCTCTAAAAAACTTAGCGTATAAAGTGATACACCCCTCAGGTGAAGTCAAGGGTGAATCATTCTCTTCGGGTATGATTCGGATGACATCGTCTAGGATCTCAAACTCAGCATATAAATCCTCAAGCCCAGACTTTGTCATGGAGCTGGTGTAGGCCGCTGCCAATGTCTGCCCTGGTCGGGTGATCCGGTAAGCTGTCACTCCTTAGACTCAAGTGACTTTGACCCTTTCATCCTCCTCCACAGGGCTCTTGACCTACCCTACCTCCTTGGCTCTCCGCTCCTCATCGAAAAGGTCGATGGTTACCCTACCCATAACTAGGATAGGAGCTCTGGAGTCTCAACCAGAGGTGCTTGAAACATCGGCTGTAGCCTCTAGGTCGACCTGTTCCTAGGCAGTAACTCAAGACGTACAGACGGTGGCTGCCCCAATGTAAAGAACTCCTACATAGGGACGGTTTAGGAATCGACCTTTAGTATTTTGGCCAACCGGTCAGCTCCATCCTACTCTGGGGACAGGCCTTTGATCTTGAGCTCCATGGAAGGTGAGTTTGCCTTAGGACTACTCTTTGACCAAGAAATATTGACGTTTTGAGAATTTGACGAGTTACTCATTTTCTTACGCTTCTCAAGAAATTATCTGATTGGGCTATGGAAGCTTGAGAATGTAAAGTCTTCAGGCTAGTAAGTACAGCTCGGCAGTTAAAAACTCAGTGGTTGTTAAATATGGCCTTATTTGTGTGAAAATGACAAATAGAAGGGGCTTATTTATAGCCATTTTAGGCACCAAACCTAGGTGCAGAAAACAAACAGACACGAAGATTACACCTATCAAGAGGCACAGTCGCTCGCAACATGACACGTGTCGCCATGTTCCTTCATGTGACCTTTCATTTCATGCTACCTCGAGACACCTCTTTATCTTCCATTCTAAGCCGACCTTACCCACTCGGCATAGTCCACCCGGCCGGACACCGACTAGGTGAACTGGGGGGCTACTATTGAGGGTAAGCTAGGTGCCACCATCGAGAAGTTAAACTCTAGGTGGTCGATCAAACAGCTCCATAGAGTCACGAAGAGCTTATGACTGACCCTGATGACCCTAGATGTCATGTTCGAGGTGCTTCTTAGGGCCTCTCAAGCCTCACCTCATCAAGCTGCCTCCTCAGACTAAGTACCAGCTCGGGTCGAACTATTCTCGCTCTAAAGTGGACTGCTACTTGCCATCACTAGCCAATAAATGGCAAACAACTCGCATCGGATAGGAACTAATCCATCGACGGAGGGACTGACACTTGTAACTTGCCACCTGATACGCCTTGATGTGACACTCAGGTTTTGGGCAAAACCCACCTAACACCCAGTCCAAGTGGTGGCCTATAAATAGATGCCTTTATTGCATTCAAGAATGCTTCTTCCCACCTAACAAGTTCTTGACCTCTGCCGAGCAACCCCTGCCTTGAGAATCAAAAAGCCCTTTTCTGTTGATTGACAATTTCTTACCTCCAAAACATCCCTCCTCTTATTGCAGGTCAACCAGATCAGGTAGAAACAAACAAGGAAGAGTTGAATACCGTGCATCACTGCATGTGGTGTTGATTCGACGCCAGACCTCGATAAGCATCGACAAAATTGAAAAGAAAAAATGTTCTCACAAAAAAAATGTTCTCAGAAAATCTGAGTTAAAAGTTAGTTAAAACTACATTTTGTAGTTCTAAATATATTTTCAAACACCTTAATTAATGACCAATATGTTTACGCTATAGATTACCTACAAAGTCAAGGTGCTAGTGTGTTAGGTGACCAGGAAGTTGGTCAGGTTCACAAAGTATGCCAAGGAGGAATGAAAAAGTAGATACCACACTATTTTAAGATCTTTTTTGGCAAGGCCTACCGTGAACTCGACGGCATCTTTCTCCATCAACAATGTTGCTGGCAATAAGAATGCTACAACTATTGGTGCCATGTACAACAACAGGTTCATAGAATTGAGATTTTCCCTGGAGGAGATTTGCCAATTATGTTTTAGTTAAGCTTATATTAAATGAACTTACAATAATTTATTGTGCCCTTATAATATAATTGAGTGGTGCTTTTGTGACTCCTCGAGGAGGGGGCTGGTGAGATTTAGGCAAAGAAGTTGAAATTAAAGTAAATTAAAAGAAGTAAAAGAGGTAAATAAAGAAAAAATAAATAAATATATGTAGAAAGTAAATAAATATCATTGGCAGTCACCATCACGTGAATACCATAAAGGTAGAGCCAAGATCTTATTCTTATTCACCATCACACGGATGCTTACAATAAAAGTGGGTAGGTAAATAAAATACAAATAACAAGAATAATAATAAGAGAATACTAAAAATCATTGTCCCTAAAATAAATTAAATACATAGTATTGTCAGAGACAAAAACTACATCAATACCGAGACAAGTTGTACAGTACATGTATCATAGAACAGTTCTAGAGAAAATACCATTTCAACTCATAAAGCCAGGTTTTGATCCTGGGCCCATCCTTCCTCTTCAAACCTAAAAGGGGGATTTAAAAAAAAGGAAAACATGCGCAAAAGGCTCAATAGGATAATTATTTAAAAAAAAAACAAGTTATTTAAGAATAACAATTACAGATAAAATATCAATCATAAAGAAATCTCAAGATCTTAACAAAAATTAATAAATACTTACTTAAATGAAACTTGATAAAATATCATTGCATAAGTTTTGAAAATTAGAAAAAATATCAAAACACAATTATTCAAAATCAAAGACAGAAATCATTCTTAAAAGGAAACATGTAAGAAATAAATTTTGGCCAAAACAACTTAAAAAAGGCTACCCAAGAAAGGGATAGGAATATCCTACCTCATTTGAAATCTAATGATGTAAGCTCCACATTCGTTCAAAACCTTGAAAACTACATTTAAAATCAGAAATCATATTTAACAAATA
>LNSY01041435.1:0-16859 GCA_002024485.1 Artocarpus camansi
AGAAATAAAAGTATAAATAAATGATTTAAACCCTAAAAAATATACACTTTTATAGTCTCATCAAGGTGTCCTTGGTAACAGGCCCATCAAAGATCGTGTGAATGATGTTCGGGGGTTCTAGGGCATTCCCACCATCGTTATATTAGCGGTCTTGATTGTCTTGGCTCGGCACCGGTTTTTACCGGTGTTGGTACTCAGACTTATAACCCGTTCGACGAACTCCCTTAGGTGTCCTCATCGGACTAGCCTCTCAATCTGGTCCTTTAGTTGTATACATTCTCGAGTAGTGTGTCCCATGTCCTTGTGAAACTCATAGTATTTTGTCTGATCCTGATTCACCATGCTGCCCTTGAGCTTAGGCGAGGGTACTAACAAATTTTTCCTGCTCACGTGGGCGTATATTTCGTCAATTGTCACTACTAGGGGGTGTAGCTTTGGAATTTCCTGGTTGGAGTTTTTGGCTTTTCGGCCTTCTCCTTTCTTGGCTTCTTTTCTTGCTCAGCGATCTCTTTCTCTGGTGCCTTCTGCTTCTTGTTCTTTTTGTGCCGCTCGAGCCGGCCTCCTCTCTATGACTCTTCATGTATTTCGCTACGTCAGCGTACCTCTAGGCATAGCCAAGCATCTGTGAGAACGTGCTCGGCTGTTCGAATGCCAAGGACCAGGTAAGCTTCTCGTCTCAAAGGCCCCCTACGAAAATGTGTTTGAGGGTCTCGTCTTCGACGTGCTTGACCTTAAGTGCCACTTGGGTAAACCTGTTTATTTAGTCTCGGACGTTGCTGTCCCTTGCTTGACAACGTAAAAGTATGTAATTTCTTTTCTCCTAGTCTTCGTAGTCGAGAATGCTGCTAAGAAGGCGTTAACGAGCTGCTAGAAAGAAGTGATACACGCTGGCTTAAGGCATCTGAACCATTGTCAAGCTAGGCCAATGAGGGTCAGTGAGAAGGCTTTGTACATAGCTGCATTGTTGGCGCTATAGAGAAGCATATGTCCTTGGAATAGCTTGACATGCTCGTCGACATCAATGATCCCATCATAAGCCTTGATCTGTGGGACCTTGAACATGGGCAGCATAGGGGCTTGCATTATCATATCCGGGAATGGAGGATCTAGGGCTCCCGCATCCTCCAAGCCAAACTTGTTATTACGGATTTCATCGATTTGGTGCTGTAGGTCCCGGAGTTGACGATTGTTTGTCTCCTCGGGCAGTTTGACTGTATAAGGTGCTCCGCCCTTGGCCCGATTGCCAACTTCGGGTTGCCAGTCTCGTGGAATCCCTCGGTGCCTAGGCTATCAAAAACAGAGGCATAAGAGCCTTGGGGTGATGGTGCCTATGCCACCTATGGGCCAACTCGGCCTTCCTGAACAAGTTTGTTGTTGGCTGAGATGTCGTGCATAGAGTCTTGGGTGTGTCCAGAGTCTGCCTCGTTGATGGGGCTAATCTCCCGATTTGCTCAACCTCTAGCCTGGTCAGCCAAGGCTGGGAGAAGGAGGCCAGGTATAGCCTGACGTTGTGCATATTGTGCAAGTTGTTGCATGAGTATCCAGACAGCGTTGGTGAGTTCTCGGATTGGGTCCTACACGACCAGGTCTTGTGCTCGCTCGGCTTACGCCATAGTCCCTTGACCGCTGGATCAGGACACCGTAGCCCATGGGTGGCCCCTTGGTCGTCGGTGTTTTGATGCCGGTTTCGTTGATTTCTTGACCCCTCCTATTGTCCAGCATCATCCCGGGCATTCCCTCGAGTCACCATCTTGAACCATGAAATGGCTGTGCTTGGTGTTTTTATTGAAAGGCGCAAGGGGCCCTCCTTCTAGTGCCAAAATGTTGATGCTTACCATGTTTCGGAGTCGAACCAACACCACGTGTGGCAATGCATGGTGCTCTGCTCCCCGCTGTTCGTCTTTACCTGATCTAATTGAGCTGCAACAAGAAGAGGGGCGCCTCAAAGACAAGGAATAGTAAAAAAACAAGATAAAGGCTCTCTGATGCTTAAGGTAGGGTTTGCTCGACAGAGGTCGGGAACTAGAATTGACTAGGTAGGAAGCAGCCTACTTGCCTAAAGGTAATAAATGTGTCCTATTTATAGGCTATCACTTGGACCAGGTGCTTGGTAGGTTTTGCCCATAACTCGAGTGTCACATCATGGCCTGTCAAGTTGCCAGTGACAAGTGTCACATCCTTCCGTCGATGGATCATCTCACATCCAGCGGTGAGTTGTATGCCATTTATGGAGCAATAATGGTGTGTGGCAGGTTGCTTTAGCATGGCGACAGTCTGACTTGAGTTGGTAATGGGTCCGAGGAGGCAGCCTGGTGTGCTACGGCCCTGGAGGCCCTAAGGAGCACCTTGGACATAAGATTAGCGTTATTGGGGTTGGTTGTCGGATCCCTGTATCTTTGCCGAGCTATTGAGTCGACCATCTAGAGATTGGCTCTCCGACGGTGACGCCGAGCTCACCCTCAACAGTCACTAAGGTTACTTTTCTAAGGTGACAGTCTACAATGGCATTATGCCTAGATAGCCAATCCATTCTTAGGATTACATCATAGGTACTCATGGGGATTATAATCAAATTGCTTTTCAAAATCTCACCCCTAATCATTATTTTACAAGATTTGTACACACTGTTCACATACATTCGCCCAAAGGTGAGGTAATTATCAAGGGTTCATTAAATTCCTCTATCTCTAATCCCAAAGTATTTACAAATAAATTCAAAATGAGAGAATGCGTGGCACTAGTATTAAACAAAACATGAGCTAAAGACTATGAAACAAGTGTCGTACCGTCAATTACCACATTATTGGCTTGAGCGACAAAACTTCCTGTAGTGGTAGTGTGAACTTAAGCTAGGGATTTTCCTTTTCCTTTTCCTTTATTAGCATTGTTGGGTCTGGGGTTTTTCGGCCAACACTACTGTGGTGGAGGAGGACTATACACTAGCTAGATTGGGTGCTTTATATTATGGAATGTTCCTTTTGAAATTTGGCAGTTGATAACCTTGTGCTGGATAGTGCATCTATTGAGGGGTGAACTGGTGAAACTACGACTAGGGGATTTGCTATGGCTAGGCAAAAGACTAGACTTTGGACTAACGAGTCGCACCTTCTCCAGTCGGGATCCTTGCTGAGAATTCCTTATCGAGCAATTTCTCTTAATATGTCTTGGTTGCTGGCAGAATTGGCAATGGAAGTTATAAGAATTGCTTCATCCACTACTTAAAGAACTGCCACTCCCATTGTTGGCATTATTGTGCTAATTTTGCACTTGAGTCTAACGGTTATTGTTGTGTCTCCTATTGTTCCTTTGGGACCCGCCTGAGTCCTTGCTTTGTTCTCATAGTAAGTAGCATTATCACTTTTCACTAACAAAGCTGACGATACCAACTCACTGTAATCCCATATTTGCAAGGCAATCAGATGTTGTTAGATAGATCCTTTAAGTCCCTATTAAAACTTGATACACTTTTCCTACTCAGAAGGCACGACAGATGGAGCAAATCTGGCCAATTTAATGAACTTTGCCTCATATTCCTTGTCTATCATGTCATCTTGTTCTAATTTGTAGAATTCAACGATCTTCTGGTCTTTGTACCTCTGTGGAAAATAGCACTGGTTGAATAACTTCTCGAATCTATCCTAGTCGATGTTTTTGTTGTTTTCCATGCGTTTGGCCTGCTTCTATTAGGTGTTTGTAATTCCTTCTCGTTTGTAAACTGCGAATTCAACTAGGTATTCCATTGGTATTCCAAGTGTATCCAGATGCTTTACCATTGTATCAAACCAATACTCAGCTGCTTGTGTGTCTCCTTTTCCATCGAAAGTCAGGATAGCCACACATTGGAAATCCTTGAAATATTCGTGCCAACGACCTACCACAGGTTCCTCATGTTGTACCCTAGCCGCCATCTGTAGGAAAGCAACAAACATAGCTCCCATTATGCCCTCATCATTTGCAAGATCTACGTCAACAGCATCTGAATGATGCCTAGGTGCCATTCTCTCAGTTCTAAAAATAAAATTGAACTATCAGTGGTTTTCATTTTCATTTTTTTGTGTGCATAATTCCTAAGGTTCAAAACCTAGGGCTATGATACCAAAATCTATCATAACCCAAACCCAAGTTGTGATGTGGGGTATAATTAAATTTATTAAAGAAAATTTAACTAAACATGCCATTTAATTATTCATTAATTGGAGAAAATATATTTAGGTTATTTATAAAAATGTGATGAATTTAAAACTTTTTAGATAAATACCATTTGTTAGGTCCAAATAAATGATTTCATGAATTCCCTCTAGATTATATTAAATTACAATTGAAAATTTGCTAGAGCAAGTTGAGCCGCACCAGACCCACATTGTGCACACACATGGTACCAATTTATATAAAATACAAACAATAGTCCAACCAAAATAAATAATATCCAATTATTACATACCTTAATTAAAAGAATAGATAAATTAAATTGAAGCTTTGTTGGTCATGCATGCAATTAGCAACGTCTTAGTCGGGGGCATGTTGCAAACCACCTGGAAGGGGGGAAGTTTTAAAATAATAAAACTGTGAGCGAAAGGCTGAGTTGGACTTGGGTTTTGAAAACATTAATTTAAATAAGCAAAACTTTTATTAATGCAAAAACTATAAAAGACTATAAATAAATTCAGTTAACTACATACTTACCACTTTAGTTTGCAGGTCTCTCGTGATTAAGTTTATTTTTATCTTGTGCTAAGCCAACTAATTCACCACCGTAATGGCCCAGTTGGGTTTTAGGACCTGCCTTTAAAGTCGCTTTCTGCACGACCCGATCTCTGTACCTAGCATCATGCACTAATGTCTCACTTTGAATGGAGTTCTTAACTCATTCGGTACTAATATTTATGGAACTTTATGTCATTGCTTGAGTCTCATATTATTGAGTTTTTTCATTTACATTCATTATTCAATTCATTATGATTATTTTATTATTCAATAATTTCTAAAAATAATTGAATAAATATATTAAAATCATTCATTAAAAACATTTTCAGGAAAATATATTATGGCCAAAACTCTTTAAAATTTAGGGTTAATGAAGAAAGAAGGTCTGTCCTATCTTGTTTTTTAGCACGATAGCACTAATTCCACTGTCTCGGTCTACCACACTTCAGCTCCTCAGAACTACGAATAATCTTAAACGTGGACTAGATTCTATAATATTTAATTCAGAGTGCTCTACATTAGTATGTTATTTCATGGTATCTTAGTGTGCCTTTAAAGTCCAAATAATCATGCCACAAGATCAAAATCTTTTTTTATCATTAAATGATGAAAACTAGTGAAAAACTACCATTTGTAGGCAGCTCAATCAGCCTGCTAACCACTTAGGTCTGGCTTGCTATATTGTTAGTGTTCGGTCTACCGACCATCTAAGTTCGGTTTGTTGAACTGTTTAAATCTGACTTGCTGAAAAATGAGTTTCGCTTATTGAACTATTTGAATCTGGCCTACCAAAGGATGAGATTGGCTTGTCGATCTGTTGAAATTTGGAAAATTCTAGATTTCGAATCTTGACCAATCTAAACTCAAAAGCTCATGTTTACCCTATTTTACAGTTCTTAGAGCATAGATAATATTTAGAAATAGTAGAATAGCATAATAGAACACATTTAAGCACTTTTCTACAAATTTTCACACAAAATTTACAATTTATTCTAAAAATTGAGAAAAAAAAAATAAAAACTTGGTTTAATTCAATTTTTGTTCAAAGAAAACTTGAATTCATGTTAAAAATCATCATAAAATCTCAGATTAAATATTGCTTAAGCTTATTCATGCTCGAATTATAACATGCATGAAGGTTAAGACAAATTTAAAATAAAAATTAGGAACTTTGAAGAAAGAGAGTGCTCACCTCAAGTTAAGAATTTTGTAAAGAAATTTGGTCAATGCAGCTCAGTTTCTTGACCTATAATCAACTAGAAATAAAGTTGAGGAGCTGTTCTTGAGCTTCAGTCTTTTGCAGAGAGAAAGAGAAAGAGACAAAGAGACAGGAAATAAGAGAGGGAAACTGAGAGTGAAAGGGAGTGAGTGCTCCCTGGATATAAAGAGAGAGAAGGAGACATAGAGAGTGAGAGTAAGTGAGAGTGAGGCGTGAAGTGAGGGAGGAATGAGGGAGCTGGGTGTCTAAATTCAATTTTGTATTCTCTAAGTTGGTTTTGAGAAAACCATGGATTGCACCTTGTTTTTATTCCCAAATTATTTTATTATTATATTTTTTATTTATTAAATCTAATTTTGAAAAACAAAATAAGTTAAATAGATATTATCAACATTTGTTTAAAATGAATTAACAAAATGCCAAATTTCATTTACAGTAAGTTTTAACAAATTTCAATAATTAAGATAACTAACAAAATAATTAAAAGTGAAATTAATTAGAAAAATATCATAAAATGATTAGATTAAGTTTAAATTGTAATTCGGCATACTAATTCACCAATTTACATACTAATTATACTTAATTAATCTTTAGGCATTACACACACACACAAAATATATTTAATGTGGTATGATGAACAACAATAGGGAGTGAGTTTAATAACTATGGAAGAGAGAACCCATGTCCTCAAGCATGTTATAATGGCAATCTTCAGTCTTTCTTTGAGCATGGTTGGACTAAGCAATCACGACGGCAACATGGTCTATCTTTGATATGCAAACTCCGGTGGTGGCATGGTCAGAACACGAGGACTCATGCGAAGAGTATATCTCCTCTAGGATTTGGCGAGTTAGTTTCCGATATGGTCCATAGATCTCCCTCGGTGACGCTCGATTAGCAAAGATTGGCAACAAGTGTCGCTCGATAGAGATTGTAAGGTTGTCATCGACGATGAGGTAGATGTGGCTCAAACAACTTGGGATTTGTCCTTGCTCAGGGGAGATCACTGGTGATAAACTATCTTGCTTTGAAGGCAATCATCACTCAAAGGGAAGAGAGATGAGAAAGACAAAAAAGAAGATGGAGGAGAAAGAGAGAGTGAGAAATCATAGAGAGTGAAAGGAGAGGAAGGAAATTTCGGTGAAGAGAGAGAAGGGGATCAGGAAAAAAAGAAAAAAGGAAAAAAATTGTGGCATTATTTTTTGTCGAATTAAAAAATGATGCTGTAAAAGTGTGCATGTAATTTTCTCTTACAAACTAAATTGTCTACCCCATTATGGCCCTTGACATAATATCATGTATAATCTATAATACAATATAATTGTTTATTAGTTGTGTTCTAATTTTACGACCTCCTTTTTGAATTAAATACGTGAAGTGATTCACCCCGTGAACCACTTCACTACAGAGAATTAATCATAGAAATAAAAAGGAATCTAATAAGAGCATCTTCGAAGGGAATTAACTAAGATTTGTACTTATCCACCTAAGAATTCTAACACAATCAATTCGATAATTACATTAAGATTAGTGTCTAGATAATGAGTGGTACAAACTAAATAATAAAATTAATTCATATAACCTTTTTTTTTTCGCATAGTTCTTGAATGCACAAGTCTTGAACATCTGGTCTACCCATTAACTTCGTACCATTTTCGTCCCAAAAAATAACAAATTTCACGTTCCTTTATCTCTCATGTTATGCTAGCATATCCTCACGTTATGATGTTGTACTTCTTAACAGAAATATGCAGATTTAATTTAACATAAGTCAACACAAAAAACAAATTTACTCTTGTGCCTATGTAACTTATGTAGAATCACATTATTGCCTAGTCAACCTCATGTAAGTACCCATGGTAGCGATAAACCGAGCGATAAACACTTTCCATAACTTTAACTAAGTGCCACGTGTAAAGCCAAACTACTTTTATATCAACAAAACTTTTATAAACAAAGACACGTACAGGAAATATCGTCCGAAGGTATGGACGGCGGACCATGCCACTATATATATATACACTAGTTAGTTTTATAACAGAAAAATGACAGATGAGACGAATAAAAAGAATTTTATTAGAGAAACCAAAATTTAGAAAAGAAAAAAAAACAAAAACATTTCCATGAAGAAGTTTATGAGGAACGTATTAGCTTTTCAAAACGAAAGGAAGAAAAAAAAAAGAAACTTCCTTTAAAAAGAAACTCATCTTAGGCAGTAATATTTTTAGATGAACATATTTTCATAATAAAAGTAGCACACCTTTTTTCTAGATGAAGAAAAATAAAAAAAGAAAAAATTTAACCACGTCAAAAGGACATGAAATAAATGAAACCATTTATAAGTGCAATGATCATAACACTTTAATGAATGAAGGCAAAACAAATCAATAGAAAGATCTACAAAAAAATGGATATGACAATGGATTTATTTTGTAGCAATTATTTATACATATATATATATGTATAGGGAGAAAGAGAGAGGGAGAGAGAGAACGGAGTTGTTTGGAGAAGAAAAATGAAGTTGCAGAGAGAATATGGAGGAAGATGATAAATGAGATTTTGATTTAGCTTTCTCATTACTCCGCAAAATGTTGCAGGACGCCGCTATATACAAATGGAATTGGTGTGGCAGTGCCAGGTGTGCAGGAAATGTTCTATTCCTATATGTTGTACAAGGAATAAAAGAAGTACATAATAACTGAATTAATTGTCTACATCCATGAGGAAGTTAATAGGCTCGAGTCATTAGGCTTGGGTTGTGTAATACCTAAAATTTAATTAAGTGTGATTAATGTGTAAAGTGGTATATTAGTGTGTCTTAATATGTTTTGAGCTTAATTTAATTATTTTGTGATATTTACAAATTAATCTCACTATTAATTATTTTATTTTTATTTGTTATTTTATTTTAAATTTCGAAACAAAATAATTTGTCAAATGACCAACATGTCTCACTTTGAAAACCATATGCGGGACATGGTTTTGTAACAGAAAAACCACTCAGCCCCTCTATTTATTTCTCTCTTTCCCCTCTTTCCCTTTCACTCTTAGCTCACTCTCTCCTTCCCTCTCTCTCTCACGCTGCCCTTCTCTCTCTCTCCTTTCCCTCAAATTTTGATTCAAAATTCCAACCCCGAGCCTCATTCCTGCTTGATTGAAGCCAAGGAATGACGATTCAAGCCTCAAATCCCCTCCAAAAAAACCCATAAAAAAGGTTACCCCTTTTTCTCAAAATCTTTGAGTTTTCGTTTTGAATCTCTCATGAATGTTTCAATTCAAGTTTGTGTAAGCTTAGATAACACTTGTCCTAAGTTCAGGAGACCTTAGACACCTTGAATCCTAGCTTGATTTGAATGAAAACAAGATTTAAAATAATTTCTATATTTTTCCTATTTTTCACGTTTAAACCTTTAATTCGCACAAAAACTAGTTAGAAAGTGTTTAAAGGTGTTGCATTATGTTATTACACTATGTTTTTATGTTAGTTCTGCTCTAGGAATTGAGAAAAATAGGTTTAAATGAGTTTTTGAACTCGGATTGATGAAAACCCGAGATCTAGAACTTTCCAGATTGCGACAGATCAACAGGATGTACTCAAAGTTTAGCAATCCGGATTCATAAGTTTGACCTGTTCTTTGGCAGGTCGAACCTAGAATAGTTCGGTAGGCCGTAGGGCCCGAACTATGGAAGTTCAGCAAGCCGATTCAAGAAGTTCGGCAGGCTGATAGAGCTTTGTAAAATTTGTCTTTTTCATTGGTTTTCATTGCTTAAACTGTAGATAGAGGCTTTAACTTTATGGCATGATTTTGTGAACTTCAAATGGCACACTAAGACGCCATAAGATAGCATTGTAGTGTAGAATACTTTAAGTTAGATATTAACGAGCCTAGTTTACATTTAAGGTTGTTTGAGGTTCCGTGAAGCTAATGTATAGTGGATCTAGACTACAGTGTTGAGCCAGGGTGTAGGGTATCGAGGTAGGGCTCCCAACCTTTTCTTTGGTAGCCATGTTTTAAAAAGGATTTTTGGCCACAAAGTGTTTTCTTTCCAAATGATTTCAAGAAATGATTAGTACAAATTTATTGTTTGATTTCATTATTTGTTCAATAATGGATGATTATAATGAATCGAATAATGAATGTAAATGAGAATACTTGGTAAGATGAGACCTTATAATGATATGACACCAGACGTGTCGATTAGCATTGTCCGGAATGATATACTAGAGCATGATGCCATACTTAGAGATCAGGTCATGTAGAGTGCGACCTTGAAGGCAGGTCCCGAAACCTAGCTGGGCCATTATAGTGGTGAATATAATGGCTTTGCCTAAAACTGATTAATAAGGTTATCTCCAAAGTAATAATGGAATTAAATGGTAAGAATGAATCTAATGAATTTTATTTACAATATCTTGTAATTCCTATACTATGATGGATTTTATGTTTAAATTAAACGTTTTCAAAGCTTAGTTCTACTGAGCCTTTCGCTTACTGTTTATTTGTTTTAAATTTCCCTCCCTTTAGGTCGAATACAGCATAGAGACGACTAAGAAGCTTGGGCAAACCCGTAAATTGTAGGGCTTTCCTCTAACTAGGTTATTTATCTAATTAAACAAGGCATGTAATATTTTAATTTATTCTCTTTTATTTGGACTATGGTTGTATATATAACATTGTTGACATTGTGTGTGTGCACTAATGTGGGTCCGATGAGGCCCAACTCATACTCATTTGTCTTATTATTTTACTTTGTATTATCTGCTTTAATATTTCGATAAATGTCTTAAGAATTTTTAAATTTATCATGTTTTTATAATTGACTTAATTCCTTAATTGGCTATTTTTAGTTAAAATTTAATTTCATTAATTTAATTAATCTGCTATGTTACCTACCGGATTTGAGGGCGTGACAGAATGTTATCAGAGCCCTCGGTTTATGAACCTTGGGAATTGTGCATACATAGGTACGACAATAGAAAACCAATGATAGTCCAATTTTGTTTCCAGAATGAGAAAATGGCACCAAGGTGTCATCCAGCTGCTACAAATGCGAATCCCGCAAGTGAGGAAACCATGATGGGGGCTATGTTTGCCGCTTTTCAATAGATGGCGGCGAGGGCTAGACTTGAAGATTCTGAGGTGAGTCGCCGACATGAGTACTTTAAGGAATTTTGATGTAAATTCATTCCAACCTTTGATGGAAATAGGGACTCGTAGGTAGCTGAATATTGGATAGATTTGGAGGTGAAACATTTGGACACTCTTAGAGTACCAGTGGAATATCGTGTCAAATAGCAACCTATAAATTGGAAGGCAATGCTAATACTTGGTGGAAGCAAGCAAAGTGTTTGGAAAACAATAGAAATATCAGCTGGGATAGATTTGAAGAATTATTTTACGAGCGCTACTTTTTGCAAAGATACGGAGACCAAAAGATCGTTGAACTTTATCGATTGGAATAGAATGATATGATGATTCGAGAGTACAAGGCAAAGTTTGATAAGTTGGTCAAGTTTGCTCCATCCACCTTGGCTTCTGAGTGGGAGAAGTGCATTAAGTTTCAGGAAGGGCTTAAGGCATCCATCCGATGGCAACTAGTGGCCTTACTGCTTTGAAATTTTGGTGAGTTAGTGTCATTAATACTATCTATGGAAAGCAGTTATGCTCTCTATTGTGAAAATCGAGTGATAACATCAGGAGGACCCCAAATGAGTAGCAGGAAAGGTAATAGTAATCAACAAGCCCAAGTGAAGATTCAACAAGGTTATACCAACAGTGGAAGTAGTAGTTCATCAGGTAGCGGACGCAGCAACCCTTACAACTTCCATTGCCAGTATTGCTAGCAGCCGGGACACATCAAGAGGTACTGCCTAATAAGGAATGCTTGGTAAGGATTCCAGGCCAAAGAGGTGCAAACTATTAGTTCTAGGGTCAGACTTTAGCTCTACCTCAACAACTTCCCCAACTACCATTTCATCAGTCCACTCCATAGCAAATGCAATACCTAGCGCAAGGATATCAGCCATAGAATTTCTAGAGAAATGTCCCACAGTATTGAGCGCCAAGTATGACTAGTGTGTAGTCATCTCCACCACAAAAATGCCAGCTGACAAATCTAGGACCTAGTAATGTTGGTAGAGGAAAAGGGAAAGCTTTAGCCCAAGTTCATACTATGACTTCGGGGAGTTCAAATGCTCAGACCAACAATGCAGTAGTTGATGGTACGGTTTTGGTTTCTCAATCTCTAGCTCACGTTTTGTGTGATACTAGTGCCACTCATTTTCTCATTTCAAGTTCTTTTGTACATGCTTTGGGGTTAGAAGTAAAGGAATTTGATGAGCCTTAGATAATTACCTCACCTTTAGGGTGAGTGTATGTAAACTGTATATGAAAGTCTTATATGATAATGTTTGGCGGTGAGATTCTAAAAAGTGATTTAATTGTAATCTCTATGAGTTCTTATGATGTAAACTTAAGGATGAAGTAGTTGTCCAGATATAACGCCACTATAGATTTTCACCTTAGGATGGTAACCCTAGTGATCGATAGAGGAACCACAATCATTTACCAGAGTGGTAATGATCGAGTGATAAGTGAGCGACTTATGAAAACATGTCTTAGAGGATGAAGAAATCTAGGCTATTATGCACTTCTCTTGAATCTAGAAGAAGGGTCTAGTGCAACAAGGAGAAATACAACAATACCGATGGTTAATGAGTTTGATGATGTCTTCCTCGATGAGTTACCTAGATTACCACCGTATCATGAGATTGAGTTCAGCATTGAGTTATTCCTCGGGACGTCTTCGATTTCCATAGCACCGTATCAAATGGCGTTGACAGAGATAAAGGAACTAAGAAAACAACTTTGGAAACGTGCAAATAAATGGTATATTCGAAACAATATGTCACCCTAGAGTGCACCCGTTTTGTTCGCCAAGAAACATGATGGTACCCTCAAATTATGTATTGATTATCGACAGTTGAATCGGGTCATCGTGAAGAATAAGTATCCACCGCCCAAGATCGATGAGTTATTTGACCAATTAGGAGGTTCCCGATATTTTTCAAAGATAGGTTTGCGATACGGATATCATCAGCTTAGGATTAAGGAAGAAGATATTCAGAAGACAGCTTTTAGGACCCGATATGGACACTTTGAGTTTTTGGTGATGTCATTTTTGGATTGACGAATGCCCTTGTAGCTTTTATGGATTTGATGAATAAGATTTTTAGGCCTTACTTAGATCAATTTATGATCGTATTCATTGATGACATACTGATCTATTCTAGGACTTGGGAAGAGCATAAGTAAGGCCTGAAAATTCGATGGTTAATGAGTTAGGAAGACAGCTTTTAGGACCCGGTATGAACACTTTGAGTTTTTGGTGATGTCGTTTGGATTGACAAATGCTCTTGCAGCTTTTATGGATTTGATGAATAAGATTTTCAGACCTTACTTAGATCAATTTATGATCGTATTCATTGATGACATACTGATCTATTCTAGGACTTGAGAAGAGCATGAGCAACATTTAAGGATCGTGCGTCAGACTATACGAGAGCATTAGCTATATGCCAAAAAGGAAAAATGTGAGTTTTGGTTGACTAAAGTTAAGTTTTTGGGGCATGTCATCTCAGAACAAGGTATCTTTGTGGATTTGTTCAAGATAGAGGCTCTAGTATAATGGGAACGACCAAGAAACATGGTAGAGATCCGCAGTTTATTAGGACTTATAGGATACTACAAGAAATTTGTGCAAGATTTCTTGAATATAATGGCCCATTGATGCGGTTAATTGAGAAAAATGTCAGGTTTAAATGTGATGAGGAATGTGAATGTGCTTTCCAAGAGTTGAAGAACCGGTTAACCACCACTCTTGTATTGATTATACCGAGTAGTGACGAGCCTTATGAGGTCTACATTGATGCATTGGGACGAGGACTTGGATGCATGTTGATGCAGCATGGATGAGTCGTGGCTTATGGATCACGGTAGCTAAGGCCTAATGAGCAGAATTACCCTACGCATGACTTGAAGCTTGCAGCAATGATTCATGCGTGAAGATTTGAAGATGCTTCTTGTATGGAGCAACTTTCTAGGTTTTCTCAAACCACAAGAGCTTGAAGTAGTTGTTCACTCAAACGGATTTGAATTTGAGGCAACAGAGATGGATGGAATATGTGGAAGACTATGATTTCACAATGTAGTATCATCCAGGAAAGGCCAACATGGTTGTAGATGCACTTAGCAGGAAGTCTTCTGGATTTCTCGCATGCTTGGCACTTGAGGATTGGAGAAGAGATGCTACGGTGTGTAAATATGGACTCTAGTATTATGAAGACTTTGATCAGGTTTCAGTGTATCATATGGAATTTGCCCTAGTGCTTGTTCAAATGATAAAGCAAAATCAATGGCTGGACCAACACCTACAGAGAATATGGACGCAAATTTAGAATGGAGAATAGTTTGAAGAATGGAGAATTCATGCAAATAGGTCGTTGTATTTTAGGGAACGCCTAGCAATGCTTGTGGTAAAGGAAGTCATGAAGACCGTAATGGATGAAGCTCACGACTCTTGGTTCGCTATCATCTAAGAAGCATGAAAATGTATCTAGAAAGGCATGAAGAAGGATGTCTGAGAGTATATGGCCAAGTGCATGACTTGTCTCTAGATGAAGGCTGAGCATCAGAAGCCCGCGGGTCAGCTTCAGTCGCTTCCTATTCCAGGGTAGAAATGGGAACATGTCACGATGGATTTTCTTACCAGATTGTCGAGGACATTGCAAAAGCACGACGCGATTTAGGTAGTCATTGATAGGTTGACAAAATCGATGCTTTTCATACCCTTAAGATCGACGTGTTTGAGGCGAGTTCTTCGAGAGCTATATCTAGAGAATTTAATGAGGTTGCATGCAGTTCCCTTATCAATCACTTCTACTAGAGATACTCGATTTTATGCCAAGTATTGGAGGAATTTTTGGGAAGCTTTAGGCAAAGACTTGAATTTCAGCATGGCTTTTCATCCTCAAACTGATGGGTAGTCCGAGCGAGTTATTTAGATCCTCGAGAATATGCTACATACGTGTGTCCTAGATCTTGGCGAGAATTGGAAGAAGTACTTACATCTAGCGAAATTTGCATATAACAATAGTTATCAAGTGAGCTTGGGATGGCACCATTCGAAGCACTTGATGGAAGACCATGTTGATCACCAGTGTGTTGGGTAGAACCAAAGTATAGGATCATTCTTGGACCAGATGAGATCCGTGAGAGCAATGAAAAGTTTGATATGATTCATAATCGGTTGAAAGATACTTAGAGTAGGCAGAAGAGTTATGCAGATAGGAGACGCCGACCTTTGAAAATCGAGGTAGGAGATCTTGTTCTCTTAAAGGTTTCATTGTGCAAAGGTATTTCACGTTTTGGTGTAAGTGAGAAACTTGCACCAAGGTACGTTGGACCATTTGAGATCACTCAACACGTTGGTATGGTCGCTTTTTCGGCCCGGTCTTCCTTCCTAGCTCTCTCATGTTCACTATCTATTTCACGTGTCGATGTTTCGAAAATGTTCACAAGAGCCTAGCAAGAAAGTCATATTCCATTGATTGGAAGGTAATTAGTTTGCAACGCTATGATATACCGCTAGTGAAAATTATGTGGCAGCATCACATAATTGATGAAGCAACTTAAGGATTAGAGTCAACTATGTGAGAGTTGTACCCGCATTTGTTTTGTTCCTGAGTTGATGCCTAATTTTGAGGATGAAATTTCTTTTAAGGGTGGAGAGTTGTAACACCTAGAATTTAATTAAGTGTGATTAATGTATAAAGTGGTGTATTAGTGTGCCTTAATATAAATTGAGCTTAATCTAAATATTTTGTGATATTTTCAAATTAATCTCACTATTAATTATTTTTATTTTTATTTGTTATTTTATTTTGAATTTCAAAACAAAACAATTTGTCGAATGACTAACATGTTGTAACACCCGTCAATTTTCATGTAACGTATGAGTAATGACGTTATGGAATTTCCTTAATGATATATGATATATGATATAATGTTACTAACTATTTTATGTTAAGTATTGTGACAGGTGACGTCTATGTGGAATTGATGTGCTTAAAGTGTTCATGTCATTTATATTGTATGTTTAATAATAATTAATGTTTAGTAAAACTTTAGTGTACAAGGCAGTTCGGGAGGCCAAAATGACTGTCACGGAACGACAGACTGATGAATATAATCGGCAGGCCGGACCTCATGCCTTCAGTAGGCCGAACTATACAGTCAACAAACTGAAGACTATTGACGAGCAATCAGCAAAATTTTTCTAAAATTTGTGACAATGATGATTGGATAAAATTGGATTATTTATTTTGATTGATTAGCATATTTTTGGATTGATTCCTCAATTTTGGTAATAAATTGTTTGACTTTGTGAATGATTGAATTATTTTGAGATGGTTTCCTATTTTTGAAAGTAAAAAAATAGGTAAGTAAGAATAAAATGGATGACTTTCCCAAATCCCCTCCATTTTTCCCATGTGTATTAGCCCAAAAATAGTCAAAAAATTTCTGAAATCAAAGAGAAGAAATCTCTCCCTTTTACGCCATTTTCATTTTCACGTGAACGCTCTCTCTCTCTCACCCTCTCTCTTCTTCACGTTTTTCTCCTTCTTCTCCCTATCAATTCCCCTGCTATTATTTGAATGAAATATTGAATTTTCGTTGGGAGAATTCGAAGGAAGTTTGAGAAGAAATTGTTTTAAGTTAAGAACTTATTTTTCGGTATTTCTGAAATGTATTTCTCCTCCTTAATTCGACTGTCATAACTTTGTCTAGGAATTTTCTTTTACTTTGAAATTTTAGTATGATGTTCATATATGTGTTATGTGATATTCCTCCAAATTTCACGTTAATTGGATTTT
>LNSY01041577.1:0-10898 GCA_002024485.1 Artocarpus camansi
TACAATTACATGGCTCCGTATGTTTCAAAGCACCCAAGAGAAGCTTATGTCAATTACAGAGATCTTGATCTGGGGATGAACAAGAAGAACCAAAGTACGAGTTTCATTGAGGCTAGAGCTTGGGGGAATAGGTATTTCAAGGACAACTTTGCCAGATTGGTGAGTGTGAAGACCAAAGTTGATCCTGATAATTTCTTCAGGCATGAACAGAGCATTCCTTTGCTACCCAACTCTGCAAGATGATCTAGAATCAAACAAACTTTGATTTGCTTGATTGAAGCTAATTTAGAGGAGTGTCGTCTGTTCTGAAAGGCTGCTCTGATTTGCCATGTTTACTAGCAGATAAAAAAAGCATAAAAAAATAAAAAATAAAAAATAAAAAAAAATAGACCAAACTGTCTTTTCTGTGTCTTTTTTTCTAGCGTTTTAGAATAAGTGATGCAATGGTTTGTGTTCTAATTATCGATAAGGTGCTGTGTCTTCTAATTATGAAACAGAAAAAAATGATTTGTTTTTTCTTATGGTATTTGGAAGTATTAGGTTGAACCAATTAGAGTTAAAATTAACGTAACATATGAGAGTTTTATATTAAATTTTTTTACACTATTATATAATAACTTTATAATGTAACAATTAAAAATTTGTATTAAAACTGAAAATATAAAACATATTATGAGAATTCAGAAGATGTTTGTTTTCTAATTATTAAAAAAATGATTTGTTTTCTATTTAATTAAAGAATAGTTTGATTTCTTGTTATTAAAAAAAATGGTTAGTCTTTTATTATGTTTATGTAGAAAATGCAAATTATGTACTTTTTTATCTGACAAGCACGCTGTGCGGTGTGCTGTCTAGATTAAGTAGGTCGATTTTGTAGTGGCTACAACAAATGAGAATTGGGAATTGTGGTTGCATTAAGTTTGAGTGTTGAAATATGATCATGTGTAACTATTTCTCTCCTTTTTAATTTTTTTTATTTTGTCGTTGGCGATACTCTTTGGCGGGGGCAAAAAGTTGGGATTAGAGCTACAACAATGAGATGGGTCCGTCCTGCTACAATGATGGGCCGGGCCGACATGCTTGACACTATTCACGTCTCACTAGGTTTTTGTAAATATCTTATATATAATTATCTCGATTATACTTTTTTTTTCTTACATAGGTTTTGTCTCACTAGGTTTTCTTTAAAAAGGTTTTTAATGAGACAATCTTAAATAAAATATCATATTTTATATTTCCTTTGACTATTCAAACTTTTATATTTGTTAACTTGTAAAAATAAAAATTAAAATTAAAAAATTAAAAATTACATGCTTAGATAGGCTGGCCCATTTAAACCCATGATATGCCAACATGGCCGGCCCATTTAAGGCCCGCAGCACGACCCATGGTAATTTAAGGCCGAACCAAGGTAATTTTAATATGGGCCGACCCAACCCGCTGCTTTCGTGGGCCTAAGGAGAACTGGCTGGCCTGTTCTTACATCACTAGTTGGGATAATATCCGCAGAAGTGATAGGTTTTATTGTAGTTAATCTTTTACATATAAATATAAATCGATTGTAAATGACAAATGTAGTAATGCTGATAATTGTTTAACAGGTTTAATTAAATAATTATACCTCCTAGTTTTTATTATTTTTTAATTTATCCTTTTCTTTTTAAAAACAATTATGGTATCATTTGAATATAATAAATTTGTTTCAATTTTGTCCTTTGCAAACTTTTTTAGCTTAAAAATAGATATAAGGCAAAAATACCTTTGATTAAACTTAATTTGTTTATAAAATATATGTTTATTCTTTGAGAAAAATTTAAAATTATATAATTTAAAATTTAAAAAGTCATAGAACTTAAGGCCTTTTTTTTTAATTTGATGTTTTGTTTTAGGAATTTTTATGTTTTTAATATATAAAATATTTATTATAACTATTTAAGGGTTGTCATGTTATTTTGCTCATTTTTTTCTTTATAACTATTTAAGGGTTGTCATGTTATTTTGCTCATTTTTTTCTTTCTACGATGATGAAATTAAAATAAGTTTTAAAAATTTTAGAGTTACCTTTGTAACTTCAAAGGCAACAAGGACAAATAGAGACATAGTTATAACAAAGTGGTACAATTATATAATAAACCCTAAGATGGTATGTTTAATATTTATGAACATTGACAACAATATTGTCATTTTTTAGGGTAAGTTTTATTGTTTTCTATTTCTTAAGGAAAGTGAGTTTGGTTAAGAGCTAAAACATAAAGCAATACAAATATGAGTGAAAACCCTTATAGAACAAAGACTTGAGCTAGAAAAGCTAAGCTCAAGGGATACTTTTATTGTTTTCGGATAAATATTTCTAACATCAATGCCTAGTGTATGTTATATTTATTAATTTGAACATTGAAATTGCTAAATTAAACAATATACTTGAGATTTTTAAAGCCTATTGTTAATGTTGTGAACTATGTCAAACAAATCATGTACTTGTACGCTGTAAATGATATTATTACAAAATAGAAATATGAATTTGCAAACTGGTGCCTATGTTGGATTTTGGAACATGTTTTTAACAAAAATAACAGAAGCAAGATAATGGTACGGAACGTATATAGCAAAAATTTTCTCAAAAACTTTTGTTAAAACACGATATAGATTATTTTATTTTAACGCTAAATAAATATATAAACTTTGTTTATGAAAGGTGGTTGAAAAACTCGTATCCAAAGACATTCTCCAAAAGGTGAAACCATAGTTTCTCTCACCTAATCCTCAGCACTAGATGGACAAATGGTTAGAAGTAGGAAAAGTTAAGGGTTCTAAAAGATCACTATTCTCAATGTAGTCGCCCGTTAATCCCAACGCAAGAGCAAAACGGATCTTAAGATAAAGAATACTTCTAATATCTCTTTCTCTTGCTACACACCTATACTAGGTTATCTAGTAGAGTTTTTGCAGTCTAACCAAGACTATCAATTGTGTATAATGAATAAAGGAGACCTCTATCTATAGAGAATGAGTAACCCAATTAATGCTGAGAAGTTCCTTTATTTTAAATTAATATCACTTATTTTAATTAAAATAAAAGACACAAGTTTCTTTTTTCCATGACTATAATAGGTGCCTCTCACAAAAATATTCTTTGCACATGTGGCGGTAACCTTTAAATAGTATAGGGGGAGTACTGCTTGTTGTCCAATCTCATTTGTTTCCATATTTAACTTTCTATAGTTGAATTACATCATATTTATCATATAATATGATTCTAAATATAGAAACTTAGTAAACAAGCTTTGAATTGCATAAATAAACTTTTTCCTCTACAGTTGGCACCACACACAATAGGGCTTATCCATTGTATATCTTGAAAAATTAATTATTTTACTTTTAAGTAAATCTTATTATTTAAACATTATAAATATTTATTAAATAATTTGTTATTTAATATATATTAATTCATAATTAATTTATGTTTGGAGTGATATTTAATTTAGAATTTTATAATTCTAAATTAATTATCTAAACTAACTCAGATATGACTTATGGAATTATGAAATTTTAAATTAAATATCATTCAAAATAAATTAATTATGAATTAACTTATAATTATTAAATAATAAGATTATTCAACAATTAATTGATTGATTTTGGAAGACACGTCACGAGTGAGTCCCACTGTGTATGGTGCTTATAGTAGAGGAAGTGTTTCTTTGTTCAATCTAAAGCTTGTTCATCATGTTTCTATATTTAGAATTTTTTATTGTTAGATAAATGTGATTTAATTCAAAACTCAAAACCTAAATTTGGAAACAAATAAGATTAGGTAACAAGTAGTTTTTCCTCTTCCTATCTCTTAGGATTAGAGCCTCATACAGATAAGGTATCTATGTGTGGGTGGCACCTATAGCAAATAAATAAGAGGAAACTTGTATCTTTTATTTTAATTAAATGTTTGATATTTAAAATTAAAATTAAGCAGGCATTTAGAATTAATTAGACCTCTCATTCACTGCAAATGGAGGCTTCCATTATTCATTTTAGAGACAATTAAGAGTCTTAATTAGACTACTACTAGAGAGTCTAAGCATGTAGAGAGAGAAAGAAAGAGAAGAAGAAATCTTTATTTCTAGTCTTATTTTGCTCATGTGTTGAGATTAGTAAGGCACTAGTTTAGATAGAGCATTAATCATCTAAAGATTTAACGACGGTCAATTGATTGATCATCTAATGTAGTAACAAAATAGGTGGTGGACATTAGACGAAGGTTAAAAAGTGTCATCTAGTGTCCGCCTGGGCTACTAAGACATGCAATTTGTCGATTTTAAACGACGGTTTCATCATAAAACTGTCATCTATAAATGTATTTGAGACAATGGTTTAATAATAAACAGCCGTCTAACGTCTATACCTGATGATGATGATGATGATAATGATAATAAACATTGTTTTGATCATATTTCCCACAAGTGGCTTAATATCCAATGATTTATCCATTCTTTGGCATCACAATTCACTAATTTTGGTTGCGATATTCCACACTTGAAAAATTAAATAATTATAACAAGTAAAAATATTTAAAACAACTATAAGTTGAACAAAAAGTAACAATTTATACACAATCATGAAAGTAATTCAATAAATTTTCATACTAATCATAGTTCATGCAATGAGATGGTACTTTGGATAAAAATACAACTAAAATGCAATTCAACAATAAGGGAATGAAATATAACATAATAAAATACAAATACAATAATATATGAAATAGTTTAATAAAAAAATACAATAAAACACACATGATTACTTTTTTCTCTTACCTTTATTAATGTTATCAACACAAGTCAATTCAACATCTAAACGGACTAAGTGTGAATTGCCATCATCAAGAATATCAACGTCCTCCACCCATGGCATTCCTTTACTAAATATGGAATATCACAACATTCACTATTATCCTCATCACCATCTCTAATTACTCTTGGATTTGTCGACACGACTAATGACAACTCTAAATCTTTAGGATCGGTGGTCAAGAAAACTTGTTTAGTTTGTGATACCATGATGAACCGATCATTCTTGTAACCCAATATTCTAAAGTCTATTACCGTAATGCTGTCACTATCAACTTTCATATAAATTTCAGCCCACTTGTACTTAAAAAGAGTTAATTGAAGTCTGCAATAGTTAAATTCCCATATGTCATCAACATACCGTAGTAGGTCATTATTCCATACATTGTATTCTTGTCTTTTGTGGAGGAAACATGCATGAATTCTACACAAAGACATAATCCTCTATTTTGGACTAAGTACTTCTAATCTCTTTTCACGAGTGTAAAAGGTATAACTATTTATTGATCAATACAAAGAATATCTCATGATTGTGAATGAGGGTCCTTAGACCAACTTAAACAAGTCTTTAGAGACTCTTTTGCTTAAAACTCACGAGCCTTGTTATAAATGTGTGCTCATATCTACTCTCTAAAAGTTCAGTTGTGTTCATCTTGCAGCCATTTCTCATTCCTTCTTCTTTTGGGATTTGTATCTTTTTATTTCCTTCATCTAGACCTCTATGAATGATTTAATCACACAAGTATTGTGCAAAATGTGAAGACATGCCTGCTCCTATTCATTATAGTAAACAAACGATGGAGTACTAGTAGACATTACTTTTAGATCAATGTTAACCTTCCTTAGCAAACCCATTGCTTCGACATTAGACAAGTATTCTGAGCAAAATTCTATGGGTTTTTGGCTATGTAATTTTTTGCAATGCAAACCTCTAGCCTACTTTGATTCTTTGCATAACCTTTTCTGAATCTTCATGTATCTTTCAAAAGGGTGGCATTCACCTTAAGTACACTGGCCTACATAGGCTAATTTTGCATACTAAGTGCACTGTTAAATGAATCACACTATTAAAGACGATAGTGGAAAGTACTTCTCAAACATGCATAAGGTCTTCACCAACTCTATTTGTATTTTATCTAACTTCATTGGATCTATTACCTTGGTGCATATAGAGTTGAAGAAGAAACAAACTTTATAAGTGCATATCTCACCTCTGATGGAAGAATTCCATGCAACTCAAGTGGCAACAACCATTGCATCAAAATGTGACAATCATGTGAATTCATGCCAAGAAGCTTCAAGTCCTTCATTAACACCAAGTTTCTAAAGTTTGAAGAATACCCTTCTAGAAGTTTGGCTAAAGCAAGCCATTCATAAAACTTATTCTCTTATCTTAATAAGGTATACTTTGTCGGAGTCAAGTAAGTCCATGCACCCCTTTTCTCAGGAGGTGAATCACCTTCTATATTCATTTCAAAAGATTCAATCATGAGACTGTCTTTTTTGATGAGAATGTCAACCAACATATCCACTATCAATTTGCAATTGTTCTTCTCAATGTGCATGACATCCAAGTAGTGGCGAACGAAAAGACTACTCCAATGTGGAAGTTGACAGAAAATTGAATTCTTCTTCTAAGGTCCTTCTCCCACTAGTGCATTATTCTTATTTTTCATATTTTGGAAAGCCACTTTGATATTCCTCACCATCTCAAATACTTAGGGACCTGTCAACAATCATCGAGATCGTCTTTCTTTACTCTTGCTATTAAATGCTTTCTTTTGTCTACGATATAGATGGTTAATAGGCAAAAATATATGGCCATCATAAACTATTTTCTTACCATGCTTCCACCAAAAAGAATATGTCTCCGTCATGCAAAAAGGACAACCTATTCAACTCTTTATCGAGTACCAAATAGGTTTTTCTATGCAAGAAAGTCATTGCTAGTACACCTCAACATTGCTCGGAGTGTGAAGGTCTCCTCGTGGTAAGCATCTTGGACTTACATACCACTTTCCCACAATCTCCTTAACTCATTAATCAATGGTGCTAGGTACAGGTCAATTTCATTTCTAGGTTGATTAGCCTAGATAGCAACAAAGTTAACACTTAGAACTTTTGCTTCATGCACAAATCCTATGAAATATCATAATGACAAGAATAACAGGTTAAGTACTGTGCTTTCTTTTGAAATTACTATGAGGATTCATTCCATCTATGGATAAACCAAGACAAAGATTCTTAAATTTTGCACTGAAATCCAAATTCTCTACATCAAATGTCTTCCACTTTGGTGCTACCAGATGTCTTAGCATGCCATAATCGATCCTCCTATAATGGTGCCAAGTTAAATCTATTGCATGGTCTGCATTTCGAAACAATTGCTTCAAGCATGGTTCTATTGGAATATACCAGAACACCTTTGTTGGTACACCTTTTCTCCCTCTAATGCTTCCTTAACTTTCTTTCACCTAGGCTCATTAGACATTGGACATTCATCCAAGTCTTCACACTCTTTCTGATATAGCACATAGTCATTTGAACAGGCATGTACTTCTCGTATTCTATTCCTAGAGTACTTAATGCTTCTTTATCTCATACATAGTTGCCGACACTTTATTATTCTATGGAAATGCATCATGTAAAAACTCTAAAAGTCTTGTCAAACTTGAATTGCACCACCCATTCAATGGCTTCAGATTCCATAATCTAATCAAACTAGATAGTTTGGGATACTTCTAAGGATACTTCTAACACTCGCTACACAAGGTGTCTCCACATCTTCCATTATTGTCTCGAATAACTCCGACCAGTGTACAAAGTCTTTTTCCATATCATTCATCATGTCAGCTATATTACTACCATCATTATCCTCATCAATATGACCAACATAGGCATTCCACCTCACCGTTGATGATGAGGTAGGGACTTTTGTACCATGCCATATCCATATTTGAAAAGTCCGATCCTTTCTGTATAGATATAAATGAAACCTAATATCATCATATGATTGTTTTTTAATGTTTTCACAACTAACACAAGGACAACAAATCATACTCTCTTTGACATTAGCCTTCGCAAAAGACACAAAATCCTCAACCTCTTTCTCATGTTCATTATTTTTTTAATGAGATGTTCATTATTTATTCTATCATCTAATTCTTATCCATTGCTATAAAATCAAACCAAAATTTTTTCAATTGCACAACAAATTATCCAACAACAATAAATAAATAACTATTTTCAAACAATTTCTAATAACAAATCCAATCGCAAAACATAAATTAACCTAATTAGCTAAATAACAAATGAAAATTAAAACCAACATATCCAAATCTATCAAATTCATTCTCATAACAAATTATACAAGTAATTTAGAACTAATTTCAAGCAATATCCACTTGCAAAATAAAATTAAACCTAATTAGCTAAATAACAAAAGAAACCTAAAACTTACATACCTAAATCAATCAACTTCAATTTCACAACAAATTATACAAATAATTGATAATTAATTTTAACAATTTCCAATAACAAATGCACGTTCAAAACATAAATAATAGCTAATTATCCAAGCAAAAGAAAAATAAAATTAACATAACAAACTTGATATTGGAAGGCAGAGGGACGGTGACGGATGCGAGAGAGGCGAGGCGAGACAATGGAGGTGAAGGAGGCAAGGCGACAAAGGTAAGGGTGGTGAGGCGAGGAGAGGGAGGCAAGGTAAAGCGACGATAAGTTGAGGGAATGGAGGAGATGGAGCGGGCCTAGGCGATGGAGGCGTTGCCAAAGGGCAATTAGGCTATTGGGAACAGACTGGGAAAGCAAGAGAAGAAAAAGACGAAGTGCAATATTAGTCCTCCGAAAAGATATTAAATTTGGGATTTTAGACTACGGTTTCTTGAAACCGTCGTCTAATGTTAACATTCACGATGGTTTTTTATACGCCTTTGTCTAAACTACAGCATGAATTTTTGAAAGACGGATTATTCTCTATGCCACATAGGATATAACAGCGGTATTTTAGGACACCATTGGCTTTGATGAGTCATCTAGACTACATTTTGCTGTGGCAAGAAGAGTGATACTTAGAAATCTTAATTCCTTCTACGTCCACCCGTTCGTCCATGTATTATTGAGGACTAAGCGAGAAATACAGTAATTATCATTTAGAGAACATTTCAGATAAAAGATTTGTAATCTCCTCTTATCATCTAGATAACCAAAATTATATATATTTATTTAGTATTAAATTAATTTAATCTATAGTTTAAAAAACTATTCAAAAAGTTTTTATGATACACGTTCCGCACTGTAGCCATATTTTCTCTACTTTCATTGAAATCGTATTAGAAACCAAAAGTTGCACCATCGACATTAATATGGCTAACTGGAACTCGTTTCAAGGTCAGGAGATTAACTTCACGTGCACTGAGAGGGCAATGGCACATTCCAAAAATAAAATCTTTAAAAATTCCAGATTTTTAGGGATTTAAATAAGTAATTACCCTAATTTGATTTGAACCATAAACCAAAGAGTTTAACTGCGAGTTTAGGGAAATAGGTTATTTCAAATAGGAAAGTAGATAATTCCTTCATTTAATATTTACATATTGCATCAATATAAGAATCTGTATCACTTTATTATTCTCAGCACTATATTTTATTGTTTAGTACGTGCGATTTGCGCTGGTGAACAAATTAAATTTCCTTGTTGACACAATGAACGAATGCAATAACAATAGGAATTGATTCCACGAATAACAAGAATTGCACTTTTAAGGCAAAAGCTTTGAATGAATTATATTATTGAGAGAATCTTAAAATATATTAAAGTATCTTGTTCATAGATGCAAAATCTAAAGCATCTCTGATTCGAGCGCAAATCTAATTCCTAAGGAAAGGACAATTTAATTCATACGGTTAAGAAAATCCTAAATTAAAAAATCATAATTTGTCTTACTTCATTGATGCAAAATAACCCAAATTATCACATTTAAAAAAATGATACAATTCACAATGTTTTCAATTACGTCGAAGCATACACTTTTCTTGCTGAACAAATTATTTTGGCGTGTTTGTGAGTATTTCGTTAGAATAAATTGGTTTGAGCTAATTGGTTAAAAATAGTTTGTTATTACCCTAATTTGATTTAAACCCATAAAACGAGGAGTTTGACTGTGAGTACAGGGAAATAGGCTATTTCAAATAGGAAACTAGATAATTCCTTCATTTTAATTTTTATATATTGCATCAATATAAGAATCTGATTTCGATTCGCAACAGACTACACTTCACAAATGACGTTTGCATTAGGTCCACTCTACGTTGAGGGACCAAAGCCATACTGTTAGAAATTTATATTTATATAAAGTAATGATTTTCTTATATCCATAAATCAAATTGCATGAAAATCATCTAAATACGAAAATGTAAAAAAATCAAATTGACCTCGGCCATTGACAAATATAATAAGAATAAAAATAACTGCAAGAATTCATGAAGAAGATTTTGAGATAAAAAAGAGACACTTCTAAACCTTCGGCAATTTAGGAAGATGGTGTATTTTTGAAAAGCTGCATAGGCTTAGGGACCCTCTTACGTGATATTTATAGACACGCACCATCATGGTGTGTTACTATTAAAAGGTATCTCTGAAACAAGGCCTTCTTTTTGAAACTTTATATCAGTTCAGAGATATCCTTTAGTTGATACCCTTAAATAAAAAAATATGTATCTATTGGACCACTTAATTTATTTTAATTTATTTATTACTATTAAAATAATAAATAATAATAAATGAATTGAAATAATATTCTTCCACTTGGTCCATATATATTTTTTAAATAATCAAATTCAACAAATCTCAAACTTAAGGAATAAACACATGAATCATGGCGATAGGTCCTCTTATAATGAGTATTATCTTCCATGTATTAAAATGCATTATATCCCTTAATACTATCTCATAAATGGTCACGTAACTTAATGAATAAACCCTATGTTTATTTCAGGTCCAACTTAATTGATCTTTCTCAAAATAACTGAATATGT
>LNSY01041611.1:0-13650 GCA_002024485.1 Artocarpus camansi
GACAATTCGTTTTGGATTGATTTGGGGCAGAGTCCACTAGGGTCTGATGGTGCTGGCCAGACAAACAAACAGAAGATTGCGTCTCCATTGCCTCCATATTGGTTTACCGGAAGGAGAGATAATAAACGAATTTCTCCCAAGCCTACAACTAAGATATATGGCAGCCCACTATATGATGATAAAAGTGGGCCACATGAACCGGGGCATGTGATATCGTTTGATGCTGCAGTCTTGTCAGTTTCGCAAGAACTGGACCGCTTTAAAGAAGTGCCAGAAGAAGAGAAATTTGGAGAAACAAGTCCCACTCTACAGAATGGTAAAACTTCTTTGAATCATCTGCATGGTGGGGAGATCCAAGAAGAACCTGGAGTAAGTGGGCCAGTTTCTAATCTTGGAGCGAATGGTTCTTGCCTCAACGATTGCACTTCCACCTCTCGGCATCGTGGGCTAGAGAATGGTGTGACATCTGAGAATTGCTCGGATGTGAAGGAGAGTGCCATAAGAAGAGAAACAGAAGGTGAGTTCAGGTTGCTAGGGAGAAGGGAAGGGAGTAGATATGCTGGTGGTAGATTTTTCGGTTTGGAAGAGAATGAACTACCAAGCAAGGGAAGAAGGGTATCTTTTAGCACAGAAGAACACCGTAAAGACCGAGCAAGCCATAATGTAGAGGGAGAAGTATCTGTTACGAGCTTGGAGGACGATGACTACATCAGCGATGGAGAATACGGAGAAGGGCAAGACTGGGATAGGAGGGAACCGGAGATAATATGTCGCCATCTTGATCACATTAACTTGTTGGGTCTCAATAAAACTACTCTCAGACTTCGTTTCTTGATCAATTGGCTAGTGACCTCGTTGCTGCAACTGAAACTACCTGGTTCCGACGGAGACAACAGAGCCAATCTGGTTTACATCTATGGCCCGAAAATTAAATACGAAAGAGGAGCAGCCGTGGCTTTCAATCTCGGAGACAGAAATGGAGGGCTAATCAATCCAGAAGTAGTTCAGAAGCTGGCTGAGAAAGAAGGCATCTCTTTAGGCATTGGTTTCCTTAGTCACATACGAATCGTAGATAATCCGAGACAGCAACAAGGAGCTTTGAGTCTCCGGGACAGTACGCTGTTCAGGCCGATGGAGAACAGCAGAAACGACAGGAAAAGCGGGTTCATAAGGATCGAGGTTGTCACGGCTTCTTTGGGTTTTCTGACCAACTTTGACGATGTTTATAAGTTGTGGGCGTTTGTGGCCAAGTTTCTTAGTCCTGTCTTTATCAGACAAGGTGAACTGCCAATAGTTGAAGAAGAATCTGAAACATAAAAACCCGAAAACTGGTCACTTTTTTCTTTTTGGGAAAAAGTTACTTGGAGGGTATTTTGGAAAGGATAGGGGGATTGTGAACATCATGGGCTGGTTCTCTTGCTTATGCTTCACATTCTTCAATCCTGCGGATGATTTGTTAATTCATGTTATTGCTTGGATTTGTTTTTTCGTTTTTCCTTTTGGATCTTTTGTAGAGTTGGCATTAAGAAAAGTGGGAAAATTTCATATTAATATCTTGTGTTATATATGTAAATATGAGTTTAGTGCTTAATGTTTTAGAATATTTTAAATTGTTAACATTTTTTTTGTAAAATCTTTTTTTAGTACCTAAGGTCTTTTTTGGTATTAAATGTGTTTTTTTTGTTCTAAAAAAACGTTTCTAAGTATTAAAAAAAAATTCTAAAAGATGAAGATACCAATATAAAATATTCTAAAACATGGATATCAAACTTATATTTCAATATAATTCAGATACTAAATTGAAATTATCCCTCAGAAATTTGTATCATCTTGGGAAGTCATGATAAACCAAAGAGCAGAATGACATTGACATCACTACCGCTACTTGAAAATGCTTCATTTGCGCCATACCAAATTGAATTCGTTTTTTTCCCCTTGTAAAAAATATCTTATATTTTGCCCCCTATATGTTACTTATTTTGGATGCCAAGTTCTACCTTTATGTGTAATTTTTTTTACTAAACTCTAATCAAAACAAGTGAAATCTTTTCAACGAAAGTGGAATCTTATTATTCTATTGAAGTTGGGATTTCTGGTAAAATATATAAATACAAAAGTTAAGGAATATTCAGAGGATATACAAGCCATTTAGGCCTCTTTAGTAACTACCCGGGACATCAAGACTCCGAAAGTTAAGAAACATTACTTTTTTAGCCATTTTCCAATCCATCAAGGCCTTTTCATATCATACAGCATTATTCTAATCCATTATTGAGAAATATTTTTGCTTGGATACGGTATTATATAAGTCATGATACACAAAAAGATTGACCATATAACTTAAAATAAAAATAAAAAATAAAAAAAAAGAGGTTTTCTCATCACTCTATCATCATTCTTTCATTGAAACTACTACCTGATTCTGACAATGTTTCCATCTATGAAAAGGTCTATTATTCCCACAAGGAGGCAAAGCAAATCACTGTGTTGGACTATATTTGGTACAACGCAAAGCCCTAAAGGCTGGTGTTAACACAGCAAATAGATGCATTGCATTATGGGAAACGCATCACCAATATGGTTAAAAAAGAGGAATCAAATAGAGGTGATTATTTGAAAAGCATCGGAAATTCTTTTCCTCAAGTAATTATTATAAAGTAGGCCACACCCATGCAGCTTTGTTTCCCCTGGGAATTACTGTAGATGCCTGTACCATGATCATCGTACCATTTGGAATTTGTGGGAGGAATGCTTGAGATGGTGTTTGGACCGATGGCTGAAATAAAAAATTTTAGTTTAAAAACTATAACATATGAAAGCTATAAACTATATAATAAATTTTGTTTTTTATTATAATTGCTGAAAGCTTTACACTGTTAATTAGTTGAAAACGTGGATTCCAACTTAGATGCTAAATAAAAGCAACTTGAATTTGGTAGGGTAGTCGTGACACTCAGTGATTCTTTTTCACAAAGTTGATAATGATGTTCAGAGCTTCCTTTTCGTCAACATAGTAAAAGAAACAAATGAAGAAACCTAACCAAAAAAATGTATAAAAAGCCTCAACATGGCAAAGGAAATCTTTACAAACATAATAATAATAGAAAAGAGAGAATAAAGAAACAAATAGTGCACTGTTCCGACAAAAATTGTTTAGGGAAGGTTAATGGGGAAGCTGACTTCTAAAAGAGTAACCTTCAAGGTGGTAGTGGTGACAGTGATTCGCTGACAATTTTGAGCCCATTGAAGTATAATTTCCAACAAAATAAATAGACTTTTGAAAATTCTGCTAATCTTAGATAATCTTACACAATAAGCTTCTCTAAATTAAAAAACCATTGTCACAAGAGAAAGGGAAAAGGATAAGAACATATTCCAGGCCAAACTTGTTCATATTCGGACTTGTTTAATTCAACTAATTGGGTATTTTGACTGTTAAAGATGTAGATGACTCCGCTCTTTGCTGTCTCAGCAAGTAAAACCAAACCCACAACCATTACTTGAATGAAGTTTGTGTCTGCGATAACCGTTGAAAGTTCGCCTTGTCTTCATCCATCTGGCTGTTTTAAGCACAAGAAATCACCGAATCAAAATCCTCCACATAGCACGTAACTAAAATATTGAATAGAAAAATACTTACTTATCTCTGGTCAATGCTCTCAATGACATATTTCCCTTCTGATGGTTAGCTTCTCTGACTTGGTGACGGGGACGGGTACTGAAAATGAATTGAGTTGTACAATGACATCTTAAGATTCCATCATCTTTATGAGAAACGCAGCTTCTAATGCTGATTCTTTGCATTGGAGGTACCGATTCTCCTCCACTATGTCGGTTGTCAAATTCAGCAAAACCGGACGTTTTGGGTCATATATTGAGAGTTCGCGAACCCGTGCAACCCATTTTGCAGCTTCCCATACCCCAAATCTGAAATTTATGTAAAAACGAGAACGTTCATGAAACACCCACGTGTTGTTCTTAACTGGTTCATGAAAAAGCATGTCTAGACTTTATTCAATAAAATAGCATTTTTTTTTAACCCCAAATACAGATGAGAATACAGCAGTTTATGTTACTTACCAGAGTAGTCAATACTCTGCGGACAATTACACAACTTAATGAACTCTGTAACTAAAGGTTATACAAAAGCCATACCAGTGTTATTGCCTCTTGCACTTTAACGTTCTTTGGCCGCAGAAATAAGAGAACAAGCTGAAAAAGGAGCGAAGAGGAATTACCTTGTATTGAAAGATGAAGATATTAATAGAGCTGGATAAGGAACATCCTTCTGAATGTTGTCATAAGGAGAATATTCACGTATAGCACGGAAATCATCAAAGTCCCAAGGGTACCCAAATTCTTCGTAATCAGCAGCTGTAACCGGTAAAATGGGATAAAGAAGAGTATTCGTTGCGTCTAGAAATGGAACCTGAAACAAACAAATCGGATAAATTCATGAAGAAAAACTATAGTTAATCCCAGGAATACTCAAAAACAAAAAACTTACCTTCAAAACTGCAGCACGAAATAAATCTGGACAACTATTAATGGCCGAGGCAACCAGAAGTCCACCAGCACTGTAACCCCACCCAGCAAGCTTGTTTTCATGGACAATCTCTCTCTCAATAAGGTATTTTGCACAGGAGATGTAATCTTTGATGGAATTAATCTTCTTTGTACGTCTACCATCATAATGCCACTTCTTACCCCCGCCCCCTCCACCTCTGGAAAGAAATTATCAAAAACATCATAATTGAGCAATAAGCCCCAGATGGATCAGTACTAAAAAAATAATAACGATCAGAAGAAGCAGGTTTCATAATTTATAACAGACTGTATATTCTCAAAGGAAAATGACTATACAGTACCCACACAAAGGTAGCTAACTTTACAGCACAATCAATGCAAGATTAGCTCTTTACCAAGGTCCATAAATAACAAGATTGTCAAGTACACTCAATCCACAAAATAATGCCAAATTATAAAATGAATTTGGCACACCTAACATCAGCATATGCAACAATCCAACCGCGATCAAGAAGGCTCTTCAATTCACCGCGCCACCGTTTATCAAGTAGCTCCCCATAAGCTCCATGACCATGAAGCAATCCAGGGTATTGACCATCTTTCTCATTTTTACGGGAGTAAACAACAGTCAACGGAACTTCAACTCCATCGTAAGATGAGACGTTATGATGCTCACAAGCATAAAACTCAGAGAGATCATTCCACAAATTATCATCATCTGATCCGACCTCATCTGTAGAATCAATAGTTATGCTATTTGGGGTATGCTTGGTGATGCTGGACGAAGAAGATGTTCCATACAGAACTTTTGTTCTCTCGTGAAGAATATTCTGCTGTTGAACAATGCTCCATTTTCCATTTGACAGATCATAATCAACAATCGCATCAGGCATCTGTCATAACATTCTGAGACTTTAAAATGACTACACATGAATTAAGTCTTAGCTTCATAATGAAATGGAAGAATAATGAAGCTACCTTCTAAATAAATAGACCATAACCACACACATACCACTGGGGATGATATCATAAAGCGCATAGTTGATGAGTAGTAATCATAGTTCGTTCCAGGTGAAATTTGAGAGACATATTTTGGAAGAGGCAGGTAATGTGGGTGAAGCTTTCTCAGAGAAACTGATCCCTGCGTAAGCAAGAGGGGAAAAGATGAGAATACTAAACAGTCCTATTGAAAATGTTTTCCCATGAATGATGTATTCGGGTATACAACATTTGGTTTCCGCAACTTACCCTCCCAGCAGCCAAAGGTAGAGCAAGTGGACGAAGTGTAAATTGTCTTCCTTCCCTTATAATAAGTACCATGTGTGTATTGCAGAAATCAACATCCTCAACAACAAAATCAGGGTCATCGATGAATACATTCTGCATCAAATAAGCCGGTCAGAATTAAAATAAGAGAATATATCAGATACACATATCAAAACAAGAAAAAACAATTGTGTGGACATAAGAAATATCAACTGAATGCTCCACAAAAGAAATATCAACTGAATGCTAATAGCCGTTAGAAACTGCAAATAAAACGCAAATGTAAGAACTGTACAGAAAGTATAGCCTAAAACAAAAACTCTGACTAGAGATACAAATACACTCATTGAGCAGCAAAAACCCCAAAATGAAGATAATCACAGCCAGAGCAATAACATTTTACTATCATTCTTCTAAGGAGCATAAAAAGGTGTAATCAACCCACCAACCTCCCAAATCCTTGGACTGGTAGAAGTGTTGACAGGGCTACGGAGAAGATAATGAAAATCAGCGGGTTGGCCTGCTTTGGCACCATCAGTAAATAGATACAAGAAACCTTGGTGATGCTCAACTATGCAGTGGGCTACACCATCACACTCCCATATCAAATTCAAGCCGGACAAGGGGTCAGCTGCATTTATCAGAAAAACCTAAAAGATGGTCATTAATCATTTGATCATCTTTACCAAAGAGATCATCACTTCACTCAAGAAATTTACATATTACAAAGCGATGATACCTTTGAAGAAGTAGGAGAGAATGTAATTACAGTCACAAAGCGGAAATCTTTTGTGTGTCTAATGTTTACATACACATTCTCATCCAATTCTTCGAGAAGCAAAACATCATCGTCGGTCGATCCAATCATGCTGTAGCATACCCTGTGATATAATACAAACAAAAAGAAGGCCAAAATGTTATGTCCTTAAATCCAATGCAGAACCAACACTAACACATGAAAATAAATTACAAAACCCTATAAATTACTACCTGTACGGCCTCTTCTTCTGATCTGTAACAACATAAAGCAATGCTTGGCCATCTTTGGCCCATGCCAAGTTCGAAACCCGATCGGCTTGAGGCTTTCCACATAATGCACCAGAATTCAAATTCCTTACAGATAATCTAAAAAAGTCATTGTCTTTATCATACATAGTGTACGCAATGAACCGATGGTCCGGAGAAACTTCTGATAACTCTTCATAAGCATAACCTAAACACAATTTCGAAATGAAAGTATTCTCGCTTTATTTTCCACAGCTACTTTTTCTATCAAACCAAACAGAATGCGAGATAAGGAGTGCACAATAAAATTGAAAATACCTCCAAATCTCTGAGCTTCTAGGTTGTAATCAATCAGCTTCTGCTCAATTCTCTTCCCCGAGATGAAATCGAACCCAGCCGAAGGCGATTTATGCGAAATGAACTCTTCGTTCAACTTCGCGAGCCTTCGGCACAGAACCGGATATTGCTTCCCTTCCTCAACGCGACGGTAGTACAACCTGCGAAAAAGACCAAAACTTTCATCAATCTTTTATTCTTTTTTCTTTTCATTCGGATTTTCTCGAGAACCACACAGGAGAAGAAGAGATTTGGCGGAGGTTCCGACCAAGGTCCCCAGCGGAGAGGAGGAGTGGAGAGTTCGAAGGCGAGGCGAAATGCCATCTCGGACTGGAGCTTGCTCTGGAGGCGCTCGGTGCCGGCCATGACAGCCTCGGCGTACTTCTCCTCCTGCTCCATGTAGATGTCCATGTGCCGCATGGCGACCTTGTCGTTCAAGCTCGACATCCAGCTGTACGGATCCTCCCATGTCTGGTCGTGGAAGCTGAAGCTTTGGGGCTTCCGAGGAGGCTTCGGCGGCGTCGGAGGAGGCGGCGGTTTGGCCTCCTTCGGCCGGGCCCTGTAGTGCGCTCGGCGGAAGAGAAATGACATCGTCGCCGGAAATTTTCCGGCGCGGCAGTGGAGGAGGAGAGTAACGACTTGGCGCATCGAAAGGGAGTTTTCAGGAGGGAAAGTTTGTTTAGGGGTTTTTGGTTCCTTTTTGATATTTGTGGGGATTTAATTGAAGTAATTTGTAGGGTTTTAGGGTCAAAGAGTCAAAATCAGAAAGTCAAAAAAGAGCTAGGAGCTTCTTAGGAGGACGGCTGTCGTATAGTGTTTTCTGTTGTCGTCGGGATGAAAAGGTTATAAATGGGAACTTTGTAAGCCGGTGTTTTAAAAAAGCAGTTGAAATTAATAATTTAAATTATAAATAATTTAAAGTTTTTATTTTTTATAATAAAAATTAAAATATAAAGTTTTTTATAAAATATAAAGGTTTTTATATATTATGTCTTTTAAACTTAATATGAGACAGGTAGTACTAGAGAGTATGCCAAGAAACAAATCACTAAATAAATTGTTTTGTGTCCCTTTTCTCTTTATTTATCAGGCTGTGGTAAAAAAAATTGAAAACATATAGTTTTTTTCTCCCGCTTAGAAAAGATTCCATTGGAGAATTTCATAAAAATTATGATGGATTTCATAGAACATCATACTTCGTTTTTTTTAATATAAAATGAAATTGAATGATATGAACATCAGATTGGTGGAAATTAGAGCCATTTCTCAAGATGATCACGGGAAACAGTCTTTTTCTAGTTTTGAGAAAATCTTAAAAATGAAGAAGTCATAAAACCCACAATCCAAAAAAGATGATATGTAAAATAAAAATCCTAAAAGCCCAAGTAATCTGCTTGGCCATCTTGTCTCGACAATATAACATATAAGGCATGCATCTTCTTTGTTCTCTCTCTGTCTCAAAAAATAGGATACAGTACTTAAAATATCCCATATATATTGCTAAATACTACTTTTCTCTTTTTATTATTAAATTACCCAAAATAACCAACAATTAATTTTTTTTTATAGTTATAAGATTATCTTTCTCAATGTATACTAAATATTATTTTAAATATGACTTGATTTAAAATGATATAAAATATTCAAATAAATATTTCAATTAAGTAAATGCTTCAATTATTTTGAAAATTTTGAATTTATTACGATTGATTTTATTTAGTATTGTAGTTTAATAATGTTTCAAATTATATATATATTTTTGTTAGCAGTTTCAAATTATATTTAGTAAATATTAGGAAAGGTAATTTTAGTTCTTTAAAAAGTTTAATCTCTTTAGAGGTATTTTATGTATGATTTTGTATAAAGTTTAATCTCTTTAGGGGTATTTTGCGTATGTTTTTGAAAACACATAAGATTTTTTAAGTATTATTATAATAATAAGGACATAAATGGTATTTAACAAAACATAAAAGGTGTTTTGGGCATTTTTTTAATAAATTGAAAGTTATTTACTTTCTTATACCTTGTATTTTAAGTTTATTTAAAAAAGCATACATTGATTTTTAATCTCATCAAATATATACGTTTAAATTAGATTTAATAGGTAAATGTATACCTTTTATAATGCAATTATTAATTTTGACTAAAATGACACAAATACCTTTAAGAAGAAAAATTAATAAGTAAAATACCCTAAAGAAGAAAAATTAATAAGTAAAAAAAAGGGGGAAAATTCTTAAAAAAAAACTAAAGAGTAAAAAAAAAAAATCCTAAAATTTGGGGAAGAAAAACTTTTTTTTGTCTCAGGCATTCGCCTTCCCCAAGAGGCAGCCCATGGTCATCGCTTGGCAGGAAAGGCTTTGCCCTTAAATCGTGAGATCCCGACGGGGTTGGCCATCGTAACCTTACCTTGCATCTACTCATTATCCACAGTTTTGCAGGATCTCTTGCCGCAATCCCCAGTGAGAAAGAGAGGATTCAGTTCATATCAGTATTCAACTTGTTTTCTCTTGCATCTTCCAATATATGGATATTCATAAATATATTACATATGGATATGCATAGGTTCAAACTCGCTTTTGGAATAATAATAACCGAAGCAATTTTAAACTATAGATGTAGTTTTGAGCAGGTCAAAAAACACCTAAAATTTAAATTTTTTTATTTTCTTTTATTTTAAACCTTTATATCTTAAACGTTAGTTTAAAACCACCTTTTAAACGACATAATTTAAAACTCGCAATTTAAATTTTAAAATTTTAAATCATACAATTTTAAACCTACACCAAACAAACTATTTTTAAAATTACCTTCTTTCTAAATTCTAATTTAAAAAACTTACGTCATTTACTAAAATAAAACTTAAAACGGTTATATATTTTAAAATGTCAATTATAGGGAAAAAAATCTAAAAATAGCTCTCATGTGACATACACATGGTCCTTTTCGTCCACAACATAATGAAATGTGTACTTATAATATAATTTAAAAAACTGGGAGAGGACATACGATACAGTAAAATTTTGACAAATGAATGTTCGATAAATTAATAACCTTATTTAAATAATAAAAATCTCTAGCCTTGACTCGGGTCAATGTATTAAACTAATAATCTCCCTAAATGTGTAAGATAATAATATATTTTTTAAATCTTTGAGGGTCCAACAAAAATATAAATTGATAATTGAAAATATATATAACTTATAATATTAAAGTTTTTTTTTTTTTTGCAACATCTCTTTCAATTCAACTCTTTGACAAAATATGCATCTAAATTCATATGTTTTTTTCTTTGTACCTAAATTGAACTCAACCTTATCTTTAATATTTTGTTATACTGTTATTTTTTTTTTCATGTCATAACAAGTACTTATGCATTCATGATTTCATCGGTCAATGCAGTTTTTTTTACTCCTTTCAAGTGAGAAACCATGAAGAAAAAGGATAAAAATTTTAGTGATTTGGAGACCACAAAAAAAGTAATGACCATTTATAGAGTTGATGTTCCAACATCTTGAAACACTTTATCTTCCATGATATTAAATTTGAAAAATAAATTTGTTGTTTGTCCAAGTACTTATTAACCTTCATGTAAAGTGTACCTACATATACATAAATTTTGGGCTTCAATGCATGTACATTACAATAATTGTTCTTTTGAATAATATACATGATAATATTTGCAACTCTCTATGTACACATATTAATTTTTGATCACATACCCTTATGTTTTTTATTTATAACTTATACATGAATCTTAATAAAAGAAAAGGTACATGTACAAAAATAATAAAAACATAAAATATTTCATAAATTAATAAATTATTTATGCACCAATAAATTAATAAATTATTCATTTATCGATAATAAATAACCTCTTTAAAATAATAATTTTTTCTAGTCCCAACGATATTCATTTATAAAGGTTTTACGGTATCTCTAAAAGTTCGGGAAGTATATATTGCCTATTATTACAAGATCTCAAATTCACGAACATTTTTAAACTTTTTTTTTTTTTACGAAATTAACAGTGAACATGTTAAAAAAAATTAAATCCTCTTGGTTATTCATTTTATCTATTTCTTCAATTTTAAATTAGTTTATCAATTTTTTTTTCTTCTACACTAAAAGTTTTCAACAATAATTTTGTAGGAAATAATGACGCCTTGACCCTGGTTAGTAGTCTTTGTCAAAAAATAAAAAACATGAAATCCGTTTAACAATACATTTAGCATGTTTATTGGAGAATGAGAGTCAATATATTATACTTACTTGCTTAATTTTTGTGGCAACCAGAAAATTCACTTAATTTTATTCAAGAATGACAGTCAGATTGATATGCTCCACATAAATTTTGAATTCGAAAATGAGATTGACACATGTCCCCACTCAATTGGTAGGTACTAATATTATTAATTACTATGTTATCCTATTTTACTTGTAAAATATTAGAAAAACCAAAACGAAAAACAATTTTTATTAGCTTATTTTTAATATTATTATAATAAATAATATAATTATAATTAATTCTGGTACGGTAAGTATATAATTTTGTAAAGTATAATCAAAATTCATATTTATTACTTGTCGAAATATTATAACAATTATTTTCTTTACTATTAGCATAAATGTAATAAACTTAAAATTTTATTTTGTTAGAGGTTGAAATCATGAAACAACTAGCATTCAAAAAAAAAAAAAGACAAAATTTGCAAACTAAAAAAATACTCACACAGTCTTCATTTCAAAATTACTCTTAAGCCAGCCTATTAATACTTGCATTAATTGAGTGTTCGCACTTTCTTCGAGATTGAAACTTGTATTAAACCAGCTGTGGGCTAAAATTTTGAAAGAAACCAACTTTCAAAATCTTATTCAAGTGTGTGTGTATGCACACACACACAAATGACTTTTTGCATTGAAATGATTGATTAGATGAGGAAGTCGATATAGCAAAAATAGACGTAAGCATATTATATTGCAATTTAACTTATTTTTTCTCCCTTACTCTAACTCTCCTTTGTCATTGCAATTTATATTTTGTTTCTGGATTACTTTTGTGCAAATTGATTAACTTGATTTTTTGATATATTGTGTTTTAGTGACCCACTGATCCAGTTGTCAGTTTTTGTGCACAAAGCCACTAGAATCAAATTAATGCTTTGTAAACCACTAAAAAAATACTACAGTATAAAGCTCTTACATGCTACAATATAAATAGTTCTAACCAACAGTTCTCATCACCCTGTCAAACATCTTATAAATTAAGAAAAAATAATTACATTTTAAAAAGTGGTGAAGCCCACAAACATAACTCATTCTCTTATGTACCTATATTAAACATACATTAGATTTACAAAGCACTTGTACAGTTGATCTACTTGGGGAACAAAACTAAGCCTCGACAGTAATCCATTTCTGTACTTACATACACAGCGAGACTTACAAATACCTACGGTTGGCCTCTGGTTGCAGGCCTAGCCAAGCAAAAATCTATACTTATTACAACATTCAGGTCTTGAGTTAAAAAGAAGAAACAAACAAACAAACCCGCAAATGTACTTGCACTGAGACTAGTTTCCATCAACACCTGTTAAATTTCCCTCGAAATATTTCTTGAAGCGGTCTTCTCCTTTGCAGTATTCGCATATAACTTTGTAAACTTCAATTAAAAGCTTAGGGAATCGACTTGTAAAATAGTCATCAACTCTTTCGTATGGTGGCCCAACAAATATCTGAAATAGTCACCACCGAACAAAATGAAAATTAACCTCAAACAACTTAATTGACGTATTAAATCTACAATCGTTACTGAAGATAAACTAGCTTCACAATCACCTGAATATCTTCTGGGAGTCGTTTATCATGATTCGACAAGTCTTTAATCAGTCGCAACAAGTCTCGAACGCTATTATTAAATCGTGCATGTGGGGCGATGTGCTTGATTATCTTGTCATCGACCTTTGTGCTCCAGTTTTGAGCCACATTTTGAAAACGTCTCCTTTCCGTACCTAAAATTTTGCCTGCAGCAGATTCAAAAAGATTGGAGTTGTCGCTCGCCCTATCACTAGCGTCGCTCAGGAAAGAAATTCTCTTCTCTGAAGCCCAGAACAGTGGATGGTGCAACACCTCAATTGCTTTTGGCCTGCCAAGAAATAACGAGTGTAGTATTCATCATGACTTGAGGATTCTCCAATTCACTTGTTCAACGGCAAGGTCTTTATCAGAGCGTTATATAATTTAAACATATATGCCAAACAATTTTAAATTAAAGGAGTTGCTAAACATAGATTAATGATTGTCAATTAGCTCCGAAAGGTATCATATAGAATCCATGTTGACAGAAACTAAATTGTAATCTCACCTCGACAAATCATCAGCTTGTAATAAAAGAGAAATAAGATGAAAAGCTTCAGGGAACTTCTCTATCAAAGACAGGTTCTGCACATGGCCATCCATAATATTTCCTTCACGTCTATAACATTCTCCAAATGGATGCCTACCACGAGTGATGCA
>LNSY01041627.1:0-10482 GCA_002024485.1 Artocarpus camansi
AAAAAAAAAAAAAAAAACACTTAAGCTTTTCCAAATCACAAAAATGCAACAAAACTAAGAAGGATGTTAAATGCTTTTCTTCTAATATTTGGCAGAGGCGAAAAAAAAGAAATAACAAGGAATGTGTGTGATGATACGAATGCTGCCAACAACTGATAACAAATAATAAGTGAGAAAAAGCTACACGCAAGCAAGGAGGTATAGTATCAGCTTGTACTACAACTAGTTCTGCTTTTCATTGTTCTGGTTGCACCGACTGCAAGGCTATGGTTCCAAGCTCTAGCTTTGTAACCATTAATTGATCTCTCAGACTATGTTGTCATCCTGTTTCCTTGTTTAACTATCACAAGCATTAGTATGTTATAGGTTAAGGATCTTGTCATTTCGCTATATCCTCACAGTTCAAAAATCTACCATGAAATGGTATAGCTAAATTTTTTAAAGATGAAAATAAACAAAGCATAAGCAGACATGTAAATTTCAGGGATTTACCTCACTAAGAATGAGGACCCCTTTCTTTGCATCTTGGCATGCTACAAACTCATAACTGACAAGATTCATTCCATCCCTCAAAGATGTGACTAATGCAACATCTAAAAAGGGTAAACAAGGTAGGAAGATGTTAACCATCAGTTCAAAGCAATGGAGAACTTCTAACATGTCACAAAACGCTAATAATAGAAAGTGGGCAACTGAAAATTCAACGTTTATCTTAACAATGAATGCATGTTGGTACTTGTAGACAAGAGTATAGAGACAAAGTTCGAGACAGACAGAGGTGTATTCTTTTAGAAACATAAACAAGAAACTTCCCCAATTTGGGGATGCAAATAATTAGAGGTCATCAATATGAACCTTAATATGAATAGGCTTTCTAACATTCTGTATTATGATCTAGGAATCAGGTTCTACTTGAGAAATAAAATGGAGGTGTTTGAATCGAAGTATAGACCAAAAAAAAAAAAATACAGAAGAGCAATAAGTTTTAGATAATAAGAAATAGTACCAGTGACAGCGTAGAGAGCACATAAGGCATGAAAATCAAGAGAACGGTCCTGTGGAGAAAGAAAAAATGAAATGAGAAATATGAGATTGTTAGAATATGTCACATGCTCAAACTCTTGTGCGAACTTTTCCATAGCAACTAATTTAAAAATAAATCCAATTGGTATATTACACCTTTCTAAAATAGATCTTACAATGTTGACCAATGGAAGAATGACAATTCACTTGCCACATCAGTTTGTACCAAGGAAAAGGTACAAAAGTTGAAATGAGTAACAACACGTGAATGAATATCAATCAATGAAAAAAATGAGATGATTTAACATAATATCATGAAGCATGATAGTACATATACTTCAAGCAGATTAGTTGGGGAATTTGATTATAAAGAGCTATGAATGATGCTCAATATTATTACAACATTCTGTCACAAACAAAGTGTAACATACCATGTAATATAACACATGCATGAGCACGTCCACACACAGAGAACTTACAAAATATGTGATGTATATTGCATTACCCAGGCTAATGACAAGTTTGATTGAGGAATCAAATCAATTTACACTTTCATGGGGAGAGATACATGTGATTTGAGGAAACCTATGGACAGGGCATTGATGTGATCTACCAGAAGCTCTTACTCTAGAATGTATCCCCCAGGTAACATCCCAGATACCCTTTCAATCTTACCTACTGTTCCTCGACCATTTGGGATGCAGGTGCAGTGTGTCTAAAAGTTATTTTTGGATAATAACACTAACAAGATAAAGCTCAGCATCATCAGACTTCAAGGATTTTACAACACTTTTCAAATTGACAGTTAGTTCAAAAAAGATAGAATATAGACTTATTAAAAAAATAAGAGTCACAACTAACCAGATGATGTATTGGTACTGCAGTCAACGTCCCAAATCTGCCATTAATTCGCCCAACAATTTCATGAACCTGGCTAGTGAGTTTTTGATCTGCCAAAATGCAAATGGAACAAAGTTGATGAATCGAATTTTTCAGGACCAAGAAAACGAAATCAGAAGACGTATTTATAAATGCTTTCATTTTTGGGTCAGTTCATGGAATTCTGCTCCTCCTTTTGGAATTATTATTCAATTCTTAGTTTGGGTAAACTTTTATTTTATTTTTTCCTTGCCCGATCTGTCTGCAAGAATCTACCACTTATTCAGGAAACACAAACAGACGAGGCAGAAAGAAGTATGAAGAGGAGAAACAGAGAGTAACCACTTGAACATTTAATACGAAATAAGAAGCACTTGGTAAAGAAATTTAAGACAGACATACACTCTTGGACATCTGTTCTTGTTGGCACTGCAATTTGCAGCAAAACTACTTTGTCACGCCAAGTTGGGTTTTCCTCGAGGAATTTTTCAAATGCCAATATCTTTTGAGGAATTCCCTTAATCATATCAAGACGATCAACACCTAACATTACCTGCCATGCCAAAACATACGAGCAAGGAAATTACATCCTGAACAAAAGTTAAAGCAATTTTGTCAACCATATTCACAACAAATTTATAAATAGATCATTTACCTTGCGCCCAGCAAATCTCTCTTTCAGTTCTTTGATGTGTTCCTGGACTTGAGGAAGTTCAAGTGCTCGTATGAATCGATCCGAGTCTATACCAATGGGAAACTGAAAATTTGAGCACAGGAACCAAGGTGAGTATAGCAAGAAAAAGGTTTGAGTTCTAATGTCGACACCATACAGTATGCTTTCAACATTGCATGAGAAATGGGTTTGCATTGTCACAAGAGAGTACTTTTTTTAATAGAATATACAACAGAAAAAAATCATGCAAGGCATTCTAAACTTCTAATGATAAATTGAAAAGAATCATACAGCAGCCACTCGAGTAAGCCTCCCTTGATCCTCAACTCCTTCAGGTGTACCCTCCAGTCCAAGAATCCGAGTACAAGCGCTAATGAAATGGCGGGCATAGTCATATGTATGAAAACTGGAAAAGGAAAAAAGAAATTATCCACGATTGATATCTTATGACAGTCAGAGTGAAACAAAATGTTGGTATGAAGAAAGAGAAAAATGTAGTAAACCAACGTACTTTCTACCCAGGTAGCATTCACATAGAAAGCATAGTATAATATGAGAAGCATGTTAAGGAATACCATATAAACTATAGTTCTATCAAAATCTGCTCGTTTCAAATGGCAGTATCCTAATTTAAAAAGATACTTTCGTTTCTTGACTATATTTAAACAATACGGATTCATGGCATACTATTCAACGAAGGAGCCTCAAGATTCGACCTACCCAACTAAATCTGCAGCAAGAACTGAGCGCAACAGTTCTGATCGAGATGGCAATGTCCTGTGAATTTCAGACGAAGGAAATGGGGTGTGTAAAAACCAACCAACTTTCATTGTGCTGTTATATTCTTTCAAGCATTTTGGAAGAAACATTAGATGGTAATCATGACACCAAACAACATCACCCTCCTCATAGTGTTTGTTAACCACATCAGCAAACATTTGATTTGCCTTCTTATATGCAGCAAACTGAGACTGGAAACTTCTGGTGGTAGCAAGTCGATCTTCTTGCGGAAGACCAAGATAGTGGAAAAGACGCCACAATATGTTGTTGCAATAGCCATTATAATATTGATGAACAATCGCCTCATCAAGAAATACAGGAATACACCTCTGTAAGGAAGGGAACAAGCATCAGCAGGATGAAGGTTTCACATACTTATAAAAAGAAACCTAAGTGCAAAAGCAGTTAAAGGAACCAAATAAGCAAAGAGCATCTAATGAAATGAATTTAAACGTTAAACGGTCGACAGTTTACCTTTTCAGCTAGAGCTTTAGTAAGTGCCTTCTGTCCAATTTCATCAGGCACATTTACACCAGCCCAGCCAATCCATCTTGCCTCAACCTTCTTCACGCCTGTGGTAAAAATTATTCAATAGAGATCAATACCAGATCAGAAAATCAACAAGTATAATCATCTAGTAAAGTGAATGATTAAAGATGCCAAATTGGAAAAACTGATCAGAGTAAAGAGGTAGGGCAATGTGTACCAAGAAGAGCACTGACTAGACCCCCAGCACTTATCTCCAAAGACCATACGTCTTCACCTCTCCTGACAGCAGAGACAGGCAACCTGTTAGCAACAACCAATAATCGTTGTCTGATAGGCCTTCTCTCTTGCTTTTCAAATCCCTCCTTATTTGTAGTTGGAAGTGCAGCCCCCTCGGTGAAACGTTCAGCTCTCGAAATTCTTGAGTTACCATCTTCTTTTAAGCAGCCATCGTTGTCAAATGGCCGAGTCCCCTTAATATTTTCAGTTGCCTCATTTGACTGAGAAGCCCTGCTGTTTTTTCTTATCTCCCTATCTCTCAGTAGCCTTTCAACTCGACCTGAAGAGTAAGTGGTTGGACTAGCGTCGTACTTGTTCCCCGGCATACGATCAGTATTGCAATTGAACCTTGTTTAACAAATTTATATAGCACCAATGCTTCTCAAGACAACTGCGTCTCCTGCATTATGTTTTTTTTCTTTTTCGGGAAAAATAAGTCATAGATTAATAGGCCAGACTAAGCTTCAAAAAATTCGATCATGTGAAAAGTAAAACCAACCAAAGGGCAAAAGGGAATATGAAAATCCCATGATCCATTGAATTAGAAGAAGAGAGAGAGACAATGTGTTGTACCATTATAACGTCAACAATGGGTTGTACCATTATAACATGAACAATGGGTTGTACCATTCTATCCAGTTTATGTTGGCCCATCAAAAGGAGACTAATAAACAATAGAAACAATAGAAGAGGAGATAAAGAGAGAAAATGGAAGATGCAACAAGTTTCCACTGCAAGCGCAAATATCACACCACTCAGATGAAACAACAAACACATTGCACGGATGGAAAGTATATTGGAAGTCCTATTGTGTGATTCTAAGAAAGCCTTCTTTATACATCTTAAGACGGCGTGTCAACTGGCAGAAACTTGAGAACAACACAAATAGAGAAGAGTACCAAAAACGCAGTCCCAAAAGCACTAAAAAAATGCAACAACAAATCCTAAAACTAAGAGCCAGAAGTAAATTTAAGATGAGGGGTCCCACCAATATGTCAAGTTTTTGGGAGAGGAGACTTCAACTATAGCCCAGCCACTGGTTTGGAAGGAAACAAAAAGAGAGATAGAGGGAAAAGAAAGAGAGAGAAGGAAATCTCCAGAATCTGAAAGGCGGAGAATTCACCAAGTGAGAGAAAAAGGAATCGAGCAACAAAATCCTCCTGTATGCTTTATAGGGTATAGACAACCTCACAGCCATGCAGGTAAAACCAAATATTGTGTCGAAAACAGAAGGGAAACAATTTAGTGAAAAGGAAAGTATGGAGAATAAAAATTGCCCAAATCGCTCTAAGGCTGCAAAGGGTGCTTGCGCAAAACATAAAATCTGCCTGTGTAAGAGGCCTTCTAGTACTACGCTAATAAAAGTAAGGTTTGGTGAGAAATGATAAGATCCTAGGACGAGGTTCCAAGGGGCCAGAGGAAGCTCTGTTTTAGTTTTAGAGCACCCTCTTCTCTATTCGGGTTTAACTTTTAGCTTCTCTTCTTTATAAATAATATATATAAATATGTAGAACATATATATATGGTTTCCGCTGCTCATAAAAATTGAAAACCTGTCTTTCGTTAGTGCCACTCACTCGTCACTCGGTTGACTGTCCCTTTACAAGTCGCTACTCTATTATCGAGAAAATTCATTGTCCCAGCAGACCTTTTTATCCTTTTCCTTTCCGACAAAAACGACATCGTTTGCCTTAGTTTTCAGCAAGGGTGCGTACCCTCGTAAAATGATTAACGAATGGCCTAAATTCTTGCGTAGTAATAATTAATACAAAAGAGCGAACTTGCAACAAATCCGAAAATGAACTGTATGCATATAAAATTGTTTGACAGTGATTTGGGTAAATGAAATACAGAATATTCCTTTTGACAAGGTTTTGTTCTCCAAAAGAGCAACTGATGGAAGATCAAGATAGGGGAGAGAATAGAGATGATAGAATAAGGAGAGGAAAACCATTGACATTGAAATTTTGTTACTAACCATTCTCATATCCATGGAGCCATCATATTTATAGGCAAACCAAATAACAAAAAAAAAAAATACTGAATCAACATAAAAATATGAAAACTTGGTAATGAGAAATTAACTCTTTCTCCAAAATAGGAAAATTCCTAATTACACAAAATAGGAAACTAGACCAAACTAAAATAAAGAAAGTTGACAATGGGAAACTACCCTAATTAAATAAATCCCTAATTAAGTAGAAAGTAAATAAATGTTAAGCCAAACAAATAAGCATGGAAGACCCAATTTGCATAAATCAATATTATCTTCCTAACGGGAATATATGAATGATTATTTCATATGTGTGTGTGTTTGTGTGCCAATTTTATGCACCAAGAAGCTAAGGCACAAAATTATAATTGTAACATTAACACTGTAACTTAAAAAAAGAAAGGTTGAAAATAGGTAAAGTTCCAAACACATGTGTAGATATATATATTATAAAGTAAATTATACTGACACTCTCTGTTGTACCTAAATTATGAAGACTTTTCTAACTCTTAAAAATCTCACAATTGTTAATTCACCAGTATTCTCCGCGTCCTGGAGGTAGTCCCACTGCACAATAGGCATGTAGCAGAAAGAGTTGGAAAAAATTTTTGTGAGCAAAACAGGAAAGGAGAGTGAAGGAAGAGGTAGAGGCTGGACACCTTGGGTCAAAATATCAAGAGAAAATTGTTAAGAGAAAAGAGAAAGAGAGGTGTGGCGAGAGACCTATGCGCTTATGCTTAAATCCTCTTTTGTACTTGAAAATAACAATTAAAATAACATATTCATGATCTTGGTGCAAAAGTTATTTTTCCCGTAAAATAACATTTACAATGGTGAAAGGGAAACTAATACAAAAAAGAAAAAGAAAACTGTTTATAAACGCCCTGCCCTTCCTTTCGAAGTAAAAATAATTTTGCCAAACTTTCTTCGTAATGTTTTATTTTTGAATATCTAAACTTTTCAAATATCCTTTCTTTGCTTTCTCAACAAGAAAAAAAAACTCTTCGCTTTTTTTTTTGCCTTTTTTAACTGTTACTTGCTCTTATTTACACATATGGTAATCGTTGTTACGCTTTAGTCATTGTTTGTAGAATGAACATAAAAAAGTGTCACCTACAAAACGTAATAAATGAAGTAAATAATTTCATAAAAGGACAACTTACAAACAAAATGGGGGGAGAAAATGATGCAAATCACAATTTTGAAAAGAAAAGAATAAAAAAAGGAAAATGACAAAAAATGCACGCAATTAAGGAAACGGGGGAAAATAACGCTATATTACCGTATCAAGTTCCTTTCCAAATCCACTACTGTATCATACTTTCTTATTATTACCGTATCTTAGAAAACCAATTTTCAGCATTTTTTTAAGTAACCAATTTTCATTACTTCTTACCATGTTTATGCGAGTTTACTTGTCGACATGTTACTTACTATAAAACTCCATCCGAATATTCCCAAAAATACAAAAAATAAAAAAGGTTTACTCTTCTCTTTAATGACTACATCTAAGTCCAAATTGTAAACTCAAATCAAATTACAGCTATGGTCAAACCGTTCCCTGATATGCGTGATTCGTAGACTTCATCAAAGATAAATAAAAACGGTTAAACCAAACAACCAATATGCATATTCATATGTCCAAATGCTACTTCAAAATGAACAAGTATCTATCCACATACGTAAAAAATAAAACCCCTCTAAATCAACGAATAAGTTCGAATAAAGTTTTTATCTTTTTCTTTACTTCCAGCTGCACTTTTAAATGAGAGAAAAAAAAAGTGTAAAGCATAATTTAACCCAGGGTCAATTTAAAAAAGTACCGCTTTCAATGGTAATGCTTTTCAACTTTGAAGAAATTTTGAAATAAATCAGTTTTAAAGAGTACAAAAACATAATCAATTACAAGTATTTTAAGATATAGTTAAACAAATAAGTATTATTTAATGATATTTTAATCTTTTAGTTAAAAGAAATAGTATGAATCAAAAGAAAAAAAAAAGTTAAAAGACAAAGTGTAATAAAACAGTAGCATACCACCTAATTTGCTCCTTTAACCCATGCATATTAAGTTGTACAAATTATTTTGATTATTATACTTTTTTAGTTTTAAATATTTCTCAAATTACCTTTCTTTTTTAAAAAATTATAAATGTGTCTTTCAATTTGAAAAGTTTATTTCAATTTCATCTGTTGCAAACTTTACAAACAAAAATAGTGAGAAAAGACAAAGAAACCCTTAGCTAGACTAAATTTATTTTCAAAATTTTTTTCTCAGAAAAAATTTTGAAAAACATTTTAACATCTAAAACATAAAAATCAAGGTTCTTTTCTTTTGAAATTTGATAGTTTGTAAAGGGTTTTGTATGTCTTTTAAATCTACAAAATATGTTTCATAGCTATTTAAGGTTAGTTATATTATTTCATCCAATTTTATTCCATTTATAAAATCAATAAGGGTAGAATTGAATTGCATTCTTTAAATTTAAATGATATTTTTATAATTTTAAATAAAAAGAAATTAAAAAATAATTAAAACTGAAAGGTATAAGATAACTATATAATCATCCTTAAGAAATAAACAAGTTTTTAAAATATATATATATACTAATTAATGCATAAAACTAATTAATAAAAGAGATTTAAGTGGAATTTAATTATAGTTTTGATGAAACAATTAAAGACAAAGCGTAATGGAAGAGAATAGAAAAATAGAGTTCACACTGACAATTTAAAAGTACTACACTTTTGATGACACAAATAAAACAACATATAGTAGGACATTTAAATGCAATCAACGCTCTAATTCTGTACTAGAGTGAAGCCGCTAAGACAAGCTCTTTCTTTTTTCTTTCTCTACAACCAAGCAATAATGATCCGGTATTCTAAGGGAAGAAAACCTTCAAGTTCGCAAATTAAGAACTAAAATCATGCAATTTGAATCCTACGTCCCGAGTCCTGTCAATTAACTTGATCAAAGAAAAGGCATTTCGAAGAAATTTCTTAAACGTCCACGCAAAAGCCAATAGTACAAAATCTGCTTCAATGTTTGAAAAATGGTCGAGAAGAAAATGCTCGGTGCACGATTGACTTTGAATGGTCAATCAATTATAACTCGGCCTTCAAATATATATCAATGTCGTCGCATAGATAAAGTAAAGCAAAATGTTGACGACCACTACTCGCAAAAATGGGAGGCTTGTCTTTCCAACATGAGTGTTCTCAACAACTTTCATGTTGTTTTACTTCTTTTCTCGATCGAAAATGTATTTTCCACATCAATTACGTACTAGATTATGTCACCAGAAAAGCAGCTGACCAGGTTAAGTTAATTTTGTCTGCACCCTGGGATGTATGTCATTCAAAGGCATAAATGAAAACTATCAAAAAATAAAGTTTTTTCTGCACCCTGGGATGGTTCAATATAACAAAAACTCTTGTCCGCAAAAGACTCTTTTGCCCACCTTTTCAGGGGGCTCTAAGACGACAGCAAAGGTTTTGAGCTCAGACTTGTGTTTCCCTATGCTTCTGTCTCCATGAAATTTTATAGGATATACGAGAGAACAGTTTAAACCATTACCTTAGATTTAAAAACTATAATATATGAGAATTTTATAATGTAGTTTTTTATTGTAGCATATGAGGGATTTATACTATTTATAATTCAAATTATTTATTTAAACTACTCTTTTAAGCATCCTATAAATATGAGTTGTTTGAGAATGTAGCTTGCGCACTAAGAGCACCACTTTTTAAGTCCAATTCTTCAATTGTACAACTCTTATACTAAATTGCCTTTAAATTATTCATAATTAAAAAAACAAACAACAACAACTTCAAGCCCCCCAAAATGACCGTGTTAGTTAAAATGCGTCCATGCGACTTTTAAAATCTAATTTTTTACATACATGTCAAGATGAAATTTAAATACGAAAGTAGTGTGTTTGAATTTTTAAGTTGTATGTTATTCAATTCGAGTAAATTAAGTAGTATATTACTTTTTTACTACAATTATAATTGTTACTCTTCAGTTTTCTGTTGAGGTCTATTCTGTTGAGGTACTCAAATTGAATCAGTGATCGATTTTTAGGTTTCGTCGTAAACCTAATTGGTTACTTCCAATTACGCAAATCAATAGTTCAAACCGCACTCAAAGGTAGGGCATTTCCCATTTTTATAGGAACTTTTGTACCAAAAACAATGGTATCTCCAATTAGAGCCTCTCTAGGATGTAAAATATATCTTTTCTCACCACCTCCATAGTGTATGAGACAAATGTATGCATTTCGATTAGGGTCATTTCATTTTTTCTAGTTAAAAAGACTAAAATACTCTTAAAAGATATATATTTGCCTAATTTTAACTTAAA
>LNSY01042222.1:0-10857 GCA_002024485.1 Artocarpus camansi
GATTCTTGTTTAAATTTCCTATTCTAGGGGTTGGTTTGTTTGAATTTAGATTATGTTTGGATTATTTTGTTGATTGTTCATATAATTATCATGTTAATTTCATTTATGTTTCTCTATATTTAATGATACTAGTTAATTTGTCGAATGAGCTAGTTAATGCAATTTAAGAACTCTAATACTTCAGAGAGATTAAGTTTTTATTATCATGTGGGAAACATAGTCTATGTTGTTGTTGAGACCTTAGAGGGCCGAGAATATATAGATAATCGACTAGAGAGTTTCAGTTTTCGTGAGGTCAACCGGTGATCGATGCCTTAATTATCAAATTACAGGTTGATCTTAATGCATGTGTAATTAATCAACTTAGATAGGGATATCAAATTGGGTATTTTGCACATAGAACCTCATTTGACGCTTGCGAGACGTAATGAGGTGAACTTAGGGCCCTAGATTAATGAATTGGATAGAATGAAGTTAATAATAGCGAAATAGGATAAGCATAGGAAGACTTGAGCTAAGCTAAGTCCCTAAACATATTATAGATTTCCATATTGTAAATTATTTATTTTGATTTTCAGTTTTGTTTAATTAGTTTCATTAGTTTCATTTTAATTTTATTTATTTTCCTTTAAAATCTAATTGACTAAATAAAGCTGGGTCATTGTAGTTGCAACAATTAGTTAGTTTTTAGATTTCAATCCTTATGGGAGACGATAAACCTTAACTCACTAACCATATACTAAAACTTGACCCATATGCTTGGAAGTGTAGGCATAAAAATAGCCTTCATCATCGAGAGAAAGAGAGAAAGAATTAGATGAAAGGAGATAGAGAAAAAAAAAAGAGGTGGTAAACTAAATACGTGAATGAGGGGGAAATAAATGAGGGATGTTGATGTTGAGCTCTAAACTGCTATGTACCAACACCACATGCAGCTACACACAGTAGTCTGATGGCTCTTGTTGCTTGTCTTGGCCTCCCAAGGCTAACCTACACAAGAAGAGGGACGCCTTAGGGATCAAGGGGGCACCAGTATGGTGCTACCCAAAGGCTCTCTAATGCTAAAGTCAGGAACCTATCTGGTAGAGTTTGGGAGCAAAGTTAGGTGGGAAAGAGCACGTTACCTTAAGCTGCAGTAAATGCCCTCAATTTATAGGCTACCACTTGGACCGAGTGTTACATGCGTTTGATCTGTAACCCGTGTGTCGCATCAAGACCTATCATGTCATAGGCAACAAGTGTCATGATACCTACGGGAGGCTCGACCTCCATTGAAAGGTTCAAATGAGGACATATGTTGACCTTCTATAAGGAGTTATTATCTGATTGAAGACTCTTACATGCCGACCCAAGCACCCTTTTGGTCCCAAGGAGTTAGGGACCATGTATGGTGATTAATTAGGGTGGGCAAAGAACCTTGGAAAGAGAAACGGTGGCCATGGTGCTTCAAATTGACTTCTCAATGCATTTCCCAAGAATAGTGATTGGACAGCCATCAAGATGGTCCCTAGGAATTTCACTAAATTCACCCCTCATATGGCACCCTAGTGCACCTGGTTGGTGCTAGGCTTGGTGTATTATGTGGTCAGTTATGGTTGGTTTTTGGGATTAATCTCAGGGCGATGGAGTTTGAAAGGATAGGCAGTCAAGCTCGGCTAGACACATGTCACCATGTGATTGGTTGTTTCCCTAATAGGAGTAATCATTGCACCTCTTTGAATTCCACACCTGAGTTTTGGCTATAAATATGGGTTGATTCTTGACGTTCTAGAGTGCTTTGTGTCGGAAATTCTTGCCTTTGAATTTTTTGCTAACAAGTAAGAAACTGTGTCTTGAGGACTTTATTACAAATCAAGACAGCTTTTTTCAAGTAGGCAATTCTTTATACTAGGCATAAACATGAGTGACCTAGGTGATTTCTAGAATGACTCTGTTAATGCCTCTTAGCCGAACAAAGACACTATGACTAACCGTGTTGCTTTTGAGGAAGTTGATATAATGGAGACATCCACTGAACCAGAGGAGGCGGCTCGATTGACCGAGATCCTTAGCTTAGAAGAAGGGATAGTGCTAGAGAGAGAGTTACTCGACATGCTCATAGAAAGGTGGCCCATTAGGTCATGTAGGGGACAAGACCCATACATCGGAGCGGCAGCTTCAGGAACCTCTCAGGTTGCTACCCAGGTACATGCCACCCTAGTGGTAACCACTAATGTGTCGAGTAGTTCTGGCCAGGGTGTCAAAGCATCAGCTCCTATAATAGGATAAGTAACTGTTGATTTGTCCACTAAAGAAAATAGGCTAGTCAAAGGCGATGAGGTCAAGGGCAAAGAAAAAAACAAGTAGAGAGGCCTGTCGTGGCAACCAAGGTTCAAGGAATAGGAGCTTTCATGGCGCATTGGCCTGGCCAGACTTCAACGGCATGATATACTTTTGAGTTGATTTTTACCTTATGTTAGGAATATTAGATTCCTGATAATGTTATCCTAACTTTGCCTAGGGAGGGGGACTCGACTTTGAACCCACCGAAGGGGTACATCACTTTATACATGAGGTTCTTCAAAGCAAAACTCCATATTCTATTCCACCCCTTTCTCTGCCGGTTGTCAAGTACTTGAATGTGTGCCCTGCTCAACTCAACCCAAATTGTTACAGGTCCTTGATTGACATGTACATTTTGTAAAGGTACTATCATGCGATCAAGATTCCATGGGAGGCTTTCAAGCATGCCTTTAAGATTAAGAGGCTTCTTTGGCAGACTAGGTGGTACTACTTTACCGAATTCAAAAAGGACTTCATTTTCGACAACCTTGCCTCAAACAAATTGTGGAAGTTTGAATGGATTTACGTCAAAGGGAATTGGATGCCTTGGGTCGATGAAGTCGTACCTGATGATCAGGTAGTCCCCAATTGGTTTGAACAAGGACATATATGGTTGAAGAGGCCACGGGCTCCAAGCAAGCTTCTTGTAGCCATGGAGGAATTGTGCACAAAGCCTAAAGCTTCTTGGAAACAGGTGTTCTTGTTGTGAATGGCCAACCTAGACCACTATGGTTGGTTCTGGGGGTCCAACTCAACAAAGTCCCCTAAATATGACATAACTCTTACTCATCCAACTAAGCAAGTGACCATGGCCGGGCATAGTGCTGCTGACATCTTGGGGACTAGCACTTTTTTTATGGTTCCTTTGGTTTGGGGCCACCCATAGCTGATGAAAAGCATGGGGATGTGATTAGTCAACTTTAACCACGAGACCAGCTCCAGATTAGAGGCAAATGGAGGAAATTTGCTGCCATATGAAAGGCAAAAGCTTGCTTGTTCAAAGAAGAGGAAGACCAAGGAGGCCAAGCAACCTACAGTAGCTGATCCATTGAGCTTCCTGCCACAGTCGATGAGACACAGGGCTTCCACGAGCTGAGATGATAATACTCTGCCTCTTGTTGCCGTCATCATCTTGTCCCCACCAATCGATCCACTAAGGAGGCATCAGTCGATGAGCCCTTTCATGGTCAAATCCCTTAAGGATGCCAAGCCGAACAAAGACTGCTTTGATGTAGCCAGGGACTAGACCTACCAATAGTGCTATTGCTTAACCTTCCAACAAAGCATCTAGGTATGCCTAGTCAAACTCCCAATCTCTTCATTACATGTGCATTTTCTTGGCTTTCTTAATTTGCCCTTATACAGGTGAATGCATACCTAAAGCTTATTGACCTCAAGGCTGATCGTTAGATCCATGCCAAGCAAAGGAAAGCAAAGAAGGCCATCGATGAGAAGACTCGAATGGAGAAAATATTCAAGGAAAAGGTAGCCAAACTTTCTCATGTAAAGGCCAGGCTAGAGGTTCACGTCGTTCGAGTGGAGCAAGCATGAGCTACCCTCCTTGAGGAATAGGGTAAGGTCCAAGATGCTCAAGAGGAGCATGGGTGTCTTTTTAGGGAAGAGCTGCCAAAAAGACTAAACCAGGTGGTCAAAGAGTTCAAGGACTCTAACGAATTTGCCGACCAATACTACTTCAGATGAAAGGCATGTAGGGGCACTTACTACAGAAGCATCCTGAGGCCGTTGCCATAGACTGGTTGGGAGTACATATCCACCACGACTTCCTTAATTGTCTATGGGGAGTGCATATCCACCACGGCTTAAGCTTTGGCAAGATTGACTTCGATGCCACGGTGATTTATAATAAATCTGAGGAACTTACCAGATTCTACCCCAAATGCACATTTGGTTGGGTTAAGCTTCATCTCGTATTTCTAGAGTATGTCAAAGCTATTTGCAATATTGGCAATGCGGTCCTCAGCTTGGATTGACTTAACAAGCATGTCATTGACATACAGTTTAATAGTCTTCCTAATCGCTAAGCAAACATTTTGTTTACAAGGTGTTAATAAGTGGCCTGGCGTTCTTTAGTCCGAACGGCATGACCATGTCGTAAAATAGTCCCTGGGCAGTGGTAAACATAGTCTTCACGTGATCTTCTTTGGCCATTCTAATTTGATTATAGCTAGAGTAGGTATCCATGAATCTTAAGAGCTTGTGCCCGATAGTCATGTCCACTTGTTGGTCATTCTCGGTAGGCTTTGTTTAGGTTGGCAAAATTGATATAGACCCACCACTTCTGATTGGCCTTTTAGACTAGGACTATGTTTGGTAGTCACTCTAAATACGTAACCTCGCAGATTAATCCAGCCCTTAGAAGCTTTTGAACTACTTCGTTGATGGTAGCATACCTCTACAAGTTGAATGCTCTCCTCATCTAGATAACCAGCTTGTGCTTAGGACAAACATTAAGGTGGTTGTTGATTATGCTCGGGTCAATACCAGGCATGTCCTTGTGGGACCAAGTGAATACATCTTGATATTTCATTAGGAATTTCTCCAGGTCGGCCTGGATCTTAAGCTTTAAGCTAGAATCCAAGTTGAATCATTCATTAGGGTCTTTGGGGTTCAAGTGTTATGGCATGAAATCTTTTACAGGTGTGGCTCGTACCTCTTCTTTCGACATTCAAAAGTCGAGGTATCTTCGGCTCCTACTTGGTAGGGAAAGCAATTTCATTCACTTTGAAAATAGCCGAGACAGTTAATGGCCTAACCATTTCTTCCTTCAGGGCTTTGACATAGCACTATTGGGAGTCCTCTTGCTTTGATCTTATTACTCTACCCCTACTCACGGTGGGAAACTTCATCATTAAATGATAGGTGGAAAGCATAATTTTGAATGCATTGAGGGTCGGTCACTTGATGATGATGTTACACTAGGAAGGCATGTCATGTCTAAGAACTCTACAAGATGTGTTTACTTAGCCATGCACTAATCGAATATGATCGGTAAGTTGTTTGTTTTATGTTTCTTGTTCTGATCGGTCATGGGTTGCTCAAGCGGATCCTTTTGCTTTTTGCCTTACTTATTGTTGCCGTTCCCTTCCCTTTCCCATCGACTCTTCACGTGATCGGTTACATTGGCATGGCTTCGAGCATAATCAAGCATTTGGGAAAAAATGCTTGGCTGCTCGAGGGAGAGCAACCAAATTAGGTTCTTGTCTTTGAGCCCCTTTGAGAAGGCGTGCTATAGGGCTTCATTTTCCAAGTGCCTCACCTCTAACACTACTTAGATGAAGCAATTAATGAAGCCTTTCACATCTCTATCTCCTTGCTTAGAGATGGGTCACCTCCTTCCTCTTAGTTTGAGACATGGCAAAAGCGGCCAAGAAGGCATAAGACAATTGGCAGAATGAGGTCAAGGTGCCTAACTTTATAAGTTAGAACCATTGTTGAGCTGGATCAGTTAGAGTGAGTGAAAATGCTTTGCACACATGGCGTCACTAGCATTTTGAAGGAGCATGTGACTTTTGTATAGTTCTAGGTGCTTGTCTACATTAATCCTCTTGTCATATGCTTTAATCTATAGAATCTTGAACTTGTTGAGCATAGGGGGCCCGCATAATCGCATCGATGAAGGGTAAGTTTGGCATGCTGCCTTCGTCTACACCATAACGATAGTTCTAGATCTAGTTGATTTGCTATTGTAGATCTCATAGTTGGCGACTATTGATGTTTTTGGGCAATTTCGTCTTGTATTATGCTCCACCCTCTTCCCTATCGCCTTTTCCCTCTAGCTTGTCTTGAGGAGGGCAATTCCCTTAGTCCTTGAGCTTCCTGGCTGGGAGGAAGGAGAGCAGGGGCGACTATTGTTGTGCATGTTACTCACTATTTACTCACCATTTTGTATGTAAGTAGGCAACCCGCGATGTTTAGGTCACAAATTAGATCTTTTGCAGCCTGCTATGCTCTAGCCTAGCTGCCCTAGCCACCTGATTGGGACCTCGCTACTTAGGGTGTCTCATGAGGTTTGTTTTGGTTCTAGTTTTGGGCATTACTCGACCCCACTTATCAGGTGTCCTCATCCCAGGTGTTCCCTTTAGTAACCATATTATGGTTGTCGACAAATGTGGCTATCGAATAAAAATACTAGAAAGGCGTGGCGCCCTCTATCTAGTACTTAAACATTAATGTCGAGCTTTGAGCTGCTGTGTACCATCTCAACATATGGCTACGCATAGTGGGCGAACGGCTCCTTCTACTCGTCTCGGCCTCCTAAGGTAGACCTACACAAGAAGAAGGGCATCTTAGAAATCAAGGGGGTGCCAGTGTGGCGTTGGCCAAAGGCTCTCTGATGCTCAAGTCAAATACCTATTCGGCAGAGTTCGAGAGCAAAGTTAGGTGGAAAAGAGCATATTACCTTAAGCTGTAATAAACGTGCTTAATTTATAGGTTACCACTTGAACCGGGTGCTAGGAGGGTTTAACCCGTGACTAGTGTGTCACATCAAGACCTGTTAGGGTAGGTGACAAGTGTCATGATCTATATGGGAGATTCAATCTCCATCACAGTGTTAAAATGAGGCCATATATCGAGCTTCCGTAATGAATTATTGTCTAGTTAAAGACTCTAGCATGCCAACTTAAGCACTCTCTTGGTCTGACGAGTTGAGGACCATGTATGGCGACTAATCAAGGTGGACAAAGTACCTCAGAAAGTGAAATGATGGCCATGGAGCTTTGGATTGACTTCTCAACATGTTTCCTAAGCACGGTGGCCGAACAGCCACCAAGACGATCCTTGGGAATTCTGCCAAACACAACCCCAACAAGGGAGTTTAAAATTTAAGGTATATTTTAAGTTTTAAAATTTGTGGCATAAGAAATTAGATTAGTTAAAAATGTGACATATTGCCTAATTTTCTCTTTTAAATACATAATCACACCAAACCACTCTAATATAATGCAAAGTCAGTAGTATGGCTTAGGTCTTAAACCCTAACAAATTTAGACCAAGTAAACAATTTAATTAGCCCATATCTATAAATAATTTATTTTAATACATGTTCACAAAAATGAATGTGACAACAAAACCATAACCATAAAAAAGTCTATATCTAATTAGATTTTTCACTTCCTAAGAAATATGTAAAATTTTTATATTGCAAGGGAAAAATCATTCAAGTTAATAACAAAATTAAAATTATGTATGAACTATTTCAAAATGACATCGATGAACAAAAATGAAATGGTATGGTTAATTGTGGTACCGTAAATTTTTAAACTGAAAAAGCCACATCATACGATTAAGTGCTAATTATACCCAAAAAAAAAGGAAAAAAAGAAAAGAAAAACACCATGTTATGCGGTGTTGTTTGATTTTTACTATTAAGCAATTATTTTCCTCACCCCTACACTGCCAACCTAGTAAGAATATAGCAACAAGTGAATTGCTAATTTTATTTTAGTTTGCTAACTAAAGAAATTGCAAACATTAAATTGACATATTCATGTCGTCAGACATTGATATCATAAATTTTCAATTGCAAACATTGAACCTATCGATATTTTCTAAGGTGTCAACTAATTAAATTATTAGTAATCTTGGAAACCAATGAAAGTTTTAGAGATTCTCTTTTTCGATATATAGGGAATTTTCGATGGACTTTTGTTCTTTAACCATAGGGATGTTCACAAAATCTATGAATTCGTGAGATCAGCCTAATCCAATCCAATCCGAAAATTTTGGATTCGATTAAGAAGAGCTTTGGATTAGTTCATGATTAAGAAAATCTCAATCTGAAGGTTTGAGATTAGATTATGAATTGAGAAATTCTTAATCTAGCTAGTCCATCAATCAAAAACCCTAGCCCATATATATTTATACTTTAATAATATATATTTAAGACTCGGAATTATTTTTTAGAAATCAATAAAACTATATTAAAAAATATTTAAAAGCTGAAAACTTATTTTCAAACACTACAAGGCTCCAAACAAAATTACCACTTGTTCTTTAGCAACTAAACACATACTTAGCACTTATTTATGACTCTAAAAAATTACCAAAAATATTATTTGTCATAAAAACAAACTAAAAACTCTTTTTTAGACATATTTATACACTGGCATAAAAACACTATTAAACACAAAAAAAAAACTGATAACAAGAAATAAAAGTGTAAATAAAACTTTTATGCGTTGTAAAATATACGCTTTTATAGTCTCATCACTAACCCAGGTTAGAAATAGAAAACCCTAAGAGAAGTAATTGAAGTTGAAATACTTTTAAGTTTTAAGTGTTGCTCTTGAATGAACAATAATTTATTTGAGTTTTTTCTAAGAAGACTAGATTTAAGTTTTATTGAAGCTTGTTTGTCTTAATGATTGATTTTAACAAATTTAACTTTACTAAGTTATTCTAGATTATAGATTGTATATTTTGATTTTTAATCTTAAAAAAATTGGCCTTCAATATTTTTATTTTAAAAGGTCATAACTTAATTTGCGAATCCATAAATCCAATCTAAAGGTTTTGGATCAGATTGTCGGTTAAGCTTTTTCTAATTCGAAGATCTTAGACCAGGTTATGGATTGAGATTTTTTTAATTCGAAGGTTTTGAATTGGATTATGGATCAACCTTAAATCCACAAAATCAAATCTATGAATTAACTGTTAAGTGTCTCTGTAGTTACCTACTTAGTTGTTTTCTTAATTTAGTATTAATCATGCATTCTTTTTATCTTCTACAAGTTTTTCTTTATGAATTTTACAAGGAGGCCTCCTTTAGTTTCATATTAGCATATGATCATGCTTATTTTTTCTCTTCCCAGTGTCAATTTTTATTTTACATTTCAATTTGGTGCCCTAAATGCTTTTGGTCTGTTTCTTTCAAGCTTTTGCTTTGTTGTTTTTTTATTCTTTGTTTTTTTTTTCAAGCTTTTGCTTTGTTGTTTTTTTATTCTTTGCTTTTTACATTTTAAAGTACATTTATTAATTCTTCCTAAATTTTCATTTTCTTAATAAAATTGAGAGGGGAGATTGATAGGGGACAATGTTAAGATAGGTGTCCTTGAAGCATATGATATTTTATAAAGGACATACTTAGAAATAAATAAAGTGAATTTATTTATCATATTTGTGTGTATGTATTTTGAAAACTTTGTGAATATTATTAAAAACCTCATAATTACCTATGTGATCTTAAATATTATATATAACTGTTATATACAAGAGGATAATATTTAAGGATGATAATTAACATGGTCAATAACATACAATTAATTATTATAGTCAATTATTAAATTAAAGTATGTAATTTTTAATTGAGTGTTACTAGTGTAAGTCCTTTTCTTTATGAATGGAACGATCCTATTCGAAATCTTAATGTAGTGAGTCATTAAATGAGTGCATTGTATAATAATGAAATTATGTTGGAGTGGTACATGATGCGATATAAACAACTAATACTTTTCGCTAAATATAGTACATTCTAATCACATCAAGCCATGGTCATATATAAGGTAGTCTTAATCCTATGTTATTAGCAAACTTTTATTTATGGATTTATGAGAATCTAATCCTATTTCCTGTATCTTGGAGGCATAATAAAGTAAGTAGCCAAAAATGTTAATATTATAAGATAGAATCATTTCATCTCTAACAAGAAACAGATAAATACGTCTCTTTAGTAAGGACTCGAATAGTAATAGCACCTAATTCGTGATTGAGTTCGTGATTTTATTATTTGTTAATTTGTTAGATAATCAATGGTGTTTAAAGAGAAAAAGGTTATTAGAGAGGTTAATAGAATTTGCCTTTCTAATTATGAATTATTTATAAAGAATCGACTTATATGTAGTAGCTATATAAAATGGATGAATTTAGTTAATATATTGATTTTATTGGAGCTTGAAATTATGAGTCCATTAGTCCTCCAACCATCCGTGTAAACATTGTTTGGACTAGTGGATTTATTGGTTTAAATAATTAATTTAGAATTATTAAACAATTAAATATCACTTAATTATAAATTAATTATGAATTAATTTATAATTACTAAATAATTTGATTGTTATTTAATAAATAATTTATAATTATTAAATGATAAAATTATTTAATAAAAATAATTATTTTTTAAATAACAATCATATTATTTAGTAATTATTAAATGATAACAATCATAATAGTAATAGCACCTAATTCGTGATTGAGTTCGTGAATTTATTATTTGTTAATTTGTTAGATAATCAATGGTGTTTAAAGAGAAAAAGGTTATTAGAGAGGTTAATAGAATTTGCCTTTCTAATTATGAATTATTTATAAAGAATCGACTTATATGTAGTAGCTATATAAAATGGATGAATTTAGTTAATATATTGATTTTATTGGAGCTTGAAATTATGAGCCCATTAGTCCTCCGACCATCCGTGTAAACATTGTTTGGACTAGTGGATTTATTGGTTTAAATAATTAATTTAGAATTATTAAACAATTAAATATCACTTAAAATAAATTAATTATGAATTAATTTAT
>LNSY01042721.1:0-10145 GCA_002024485.1 Artocarpus camansi
TTAACAAATCTAATAAAATCTTAATATTAATGATCCTAAAAAAGATGCAATATGGATATTAATTTATTTATCTCTTTCATTAGGAACACAATAAAAAAATAATAACCTTAATTGGATATCAAATGAAAAAGTTATAATTTTTCCCTCAAGTATAAGAGAGAGAATTTTAGCTTTTACTATAACAAAAATATCCAAATATCAAGAGTTTAGGGGGATTAGAACTTTGAAAACTTTGATTCTTGATACTCATTTGATTTGAATTTTGGGGAAAACAAATACGTATATAAAGGATTCTTGATATTTAAATTAAAATTTGAGTCTATCGAGTCCAAAAAATACATAAACTAAATAGACCCATAATGTCCTTAATTGGTTTGTTGAAGAGATGGAGTAGTCTAATGAGGAAGGGAGTGAATCAAGTCAATGGGCCAACAAGGAGCCTTATTTTCACAAAATCAGTTTGATTTAAGAACCACATAAGGCAAAAAGCGAGTAAACGTGGCAATTCATAGATAAAACCTAAACCAATTGGTGAGTTCTGTGAGGGCCAAATTTTTAATGGGCCCAAAAATAAAGAGAGGTCCATGAAGAGTGGCAGCCCAAGTCTTATCAAAACCTGGAAGACCATTGGAGGAATTAGTGGATAGTAATTCATGCATGAAGACATGTGTTGATACGAGCAATGAAGACCAATTTTTGAAGGGGACCTTGACATGTGTGAGATGACCTGTAAGAATTTAAAAAAGGATCTGGGTAGTGGAGCTCAGATTTTTTATTCTGATTTTCTATTGAGGACTCGGAGGATGACGATACTGTAGTAGAGGAGTCAGAAGAAAAAAGTGATGACAAAATGGTGGAAGAAATTATTAAGGATATGGCCATTTATTTTTAAGGAGGGAAAAGCTAGGGAATTTTGTTTATCTACAAATCAAGTTGGCGGTCCTTCTTTCAACAATAAGGGAAGTCTCCAAAACTCTACAAAGAGCATATCTCAAGGCTTATTTGGTACACCGTATTACATTGCATTGTATTTTTTGTATATAATATAATACAATGCAATATAATATAAACAATACAATATCGTGTACCAAATAAAAAGTCTGCAAAAAAAAATGGAGTGACATGTGTGAAGTTGGATATGTGAAAAGCTTATGATTGTATGGAATGAATTTTTATTAAAGATGAGATTTAATTAAAAATGGGAGAATTTAATCGTTGCCTGTATGAATTTGGTGTCTTTCTCCTGTTTGATCAATGGAGTAGTCAAAGGATAGATTCTCTTTCAATGTGGGCTGCGACAAGGGGATCCTTTATCTCCTTATTTATTTCTGTCGGGAATTAAGAAACAAATTCCTCAAGCAACTAGATTAATAGAACAAAATAAAGTGATAGAGAACACACAAAATTTAGAGTGGTTCACCCAATTTAGGCTACGTCTACGGGCTGCTGCAGATCTTTTACTAAGGGAGAAATATATAAGTGTTTACACCATTCAAAACCTCACAAACTCATAAACCCATGACCTAATTACACCTGAGAAAATTGCTCTCAATTTTCTCTCAAGGTTTCTATATAAAGCTTAATGTTTTCTCTCTATAATGGGTGATAGGAATGAATAAATAGCTTGAATTTATAGCCATAAGCCCCCTCCTCGTTTTACATCATTTTACTCAAAATGTCAAATAAATTGTGCTAGTTAGGTACCACCATTTTTTACCATTTTGTTCAAAGGTTGTAGGAAGCCTCAATTTGAGAGTTGCCTCCTTTCTCGACAATCGAGAATGGTGGGTTGCCTACCATTCAACAATTTTCCACTTAAAGACTGATTTCAATCTGTCTTTACAACTTGATCATTTGCACCAGCACTTTCTCGTTTTCTTATGCTTGTAGACCGACTGAAGCTGAACACAGCTTCAGCTTTTCAATGGTTACATTTTTTGTCAACATATCAATAAGTATTTGAGTTCCACTAATCTTGTCAAGTTTCAAATTCCCATTTTCTAGAAGTGACCAAATGAAATGGTACCGCACATGTATGTGCTTCGTTAGGAAATGAAATGACGGATTCTGTGCTAAGTGTATTGCACTTTGATTGTTGCTGTATAAGACATTGTCTTCTTGTTTCTTGCCAAGTTCTTCTAAGAAACCTTGAAGCCAAACCATTTCTTTGCTGACTTATGTGATAATGACATATTATGCTTCTGTTGTGGAGAGAACAATGACTTTTTGCAGCTGAGATACCCAACTCACTGCTATGATTATAAAATATGTATCTAAGATATTATATTTTGTAATTATCAGAGCTTGAACTATATAGGTTCATTAGGTCTCTCTCACTAACTCATAATAAATCATGTATCGATACGGCATCCTTTTCCAATAAATTAGTAACTTATGTTAAATTATTATAATAGTTAAAATTTGATAGGATCAGATAATCCATGTCTATTTATCAATTGAATTAGTTTTGTAAATTTATTGAAGATAAACTTGCTGAATTATCCGAAATATTTCTTTTCTTGGAGATTATTTAGATATGGTTGTTTTAATTAGATAATTTCTTTATTGGGTTATTTAAATTAAAACTAAAGCTTTATCCAAAGAATCTTAGGTGGAAAATAAAAGATTCTTATGGCTCCTACTATTACAAGTTTTGCAGGTTGATTAGTTAGTTCGGCTTGCCGACGAGCAAGTTCGGGAGAATGGATTGGCTTGTCAATCTAACAATAATTTGATCACATGTTTCAGACGCGATTTTATCAGATATTGATACATATTAGAATTTTTGAGGCCTTATCTGATAATAACCAACCATGGGGATGACCTCTAAAAATAGGAAGTGAGTTTTCTAAGTTATTCAGATCAGTTAAGAAGTTAAGAGTGAGTAATCCTATGTTAGATACTCTGAAACTCCCTGAGAGCATCACGAACCTTTGCTTCAGATCTTCTCAATGGGTTAAAAGGAAAGTCAGCAATGGAAGAGCTGTACAACGTGTGCCCACACTTACACCGATTATGGATAGAGAATAACAAAGAAGACTAGTTGATTGAGGCTATTCTAGAACATTCTTCTTTTCACAGATTACAGAAGCTCTTTGAGATACAAAGGTTAGCAAGATCTGGTTAATTTATGTATATAGCATGTTAAACTTATGTTTTGGAATATACTTAAATTTTAAAATTTTAAATTTCTGCTGCATACTTATTTTTCCAACACCTGTCTACAAGATAAATATGAAGAATAACCTGGATGGTTTACTAAAACTTTGACAATGAAAAGTTTGGTTGGGCTACCTAGAAAGAATAGAGATTCAAGAGATGTCATATATGTTATGATACAAGTGAGAGATTGTTAGGATTGGTACTTTTATAGTATATTGAAAATTCCATCAAGACTTTGTGAGATTAAAGTATTACATGATTACAAAATGTAATTCCATTTGTTCGCCTGTATGTATATTTTATATGCATGTGCATACAAATATTATAAAAGTTCCATTGCTTATAAATTTCATAATCATGTATATTAACTATTTATAATACAAAAGATATGATTATGTGTATTTAGTATAAAATTATAGCACCAGCTAATCTTAAACAATAATAATTATGATAATTTAATTTAATTAGTATGCCAATTTAATTGAATTATGATTAGTATTATTCAAATTGTATTGTATTATTTTTCTTAATTTTTAAAAGCGTTTAAATTCTGGTCACAAATGGAATTTAAATAATTTCTTGTTATTTAACTCATTTTCCTCACACACCTCTACATTTCATTTTATGTACAAAACTGTCAACCTTCCAACCCCTTTCAATTCACGTGATATTGCAGCTCACTTTTCCAAAGTCCCCAAAGAAATCCTTTCTTCCGGAGTCTGAAAAGAAATCACACATCACATGCCTTTAGACCACACTATCTCCGTTTTCTTTCCTTCCCCCATGCCTACTTACTCACTCTCTCTTTTTCTCTCTCTCTCTCTATTTGTTTCAGCAAACCCAGATAAAAAACGAGTAAGCTCACCCAAAACTCCAAAATTAATAATTAGAGCTCCCATGGTTAATTTGTGACTGAGTTTTCCAATTTTTCTAGAGGGTTTAAAGTATGTTCTCCAAGAAAACAAATCTGATTTTGAACATTAAATTCCAAATTTGGCTCAAAATTCCCTCGTTATATTCTACATTATTGTGGGTAAAAAACTTGCTTTGAAGAGTCTTAAACCATTTTTTGGTTTTTTTGTTGTTTTATGAATATTGCCTACATGCATGAGAAATGAAACGATTTATTGATGTTTGTCTAAATTAAATTAGTTGGTTAGAAACATACTTCTCATTCTTTAATCTCTGGTTTACTTGTTGCATGTTGGAGATTCATTGGGATTGAAATGTAAAACCGAATTTAACAAGCTTTGGTCTTTATTTTTTTATATGGTTTGAATATTATGTGGGAATTAAAGTGACAAATTTGATGTTTTAAATCATGCAAAATGAAATTTTGGTGTTCATATATGATTCTCTATATGCCCTGTACAAATTTGATGCTCTAAGACTTGATAGAAATATTGGAATTGAGTTTGAAACTCGAGAAAGACAAATGATGGAATCTCGAATTTTCCAAAACTCTGACCAACCGGCCCGTCGGCCTTTGAAGATAGCAGGCCGGACTCATCAAGGAGGCAAATCAATTGTGTTGCCTTGATGGGCGGTTTCTATCCCATCAGTTTTTTGTTTTGTGATTTTGTTTCCTTTAAAAAAGCCCTCGTTTTGAAAATTGACTTTTAAGTTGTTTTATATCATAATTGTATTTGTTTTAAAAATATTTTGAAGCATAGTTGCATCATGTATTTAAAGATTTTGCATTTTGTATATTTGGAATGCTGAAATGGCACACAAATGATTAGATTGACATCTTAATGCTTGTAAATATTTTATTTGAGTTTGATTGACTTTAATGTACGTTTTAATGTTTTAAAGATTAGCGGAGCTTATGTTGGGTTCAAGTATTGGAGTTAATAGTATTGGATACCGAGTTGGGATTCTTTACATATCTTCCTTTATAAATGTGTTTTAAAATTGATCTCGGCCTTAAAATTATTCTTAAAGGTTTTTAAGAATCGTTTTAATTATATTTTCAAATCTATTGTAATATGTGATCTTTTCTAAAATTATTTTCAAAGTTATTTAAAAATATGCTTCAAAAGAATTTTGAAAATAAAATAGAATCTTGGTTCTCACAATCATCTACCTTCTACATTTTCAATTGCTTTTCAAATACCGTCTGATATGTCAATCTGAAGGTTATACATTATTTTAGAGCTTTTAGAGTTCAAGTTTTACAGAAGGCGTCCTAGGGTGCATCTCCTTAAAACCTGAACGGGCCACTTTGATGGTGTTTACATGCTACCCAAATTGTTTTTATGGCTTGCGATAAATCATATGTTTGTTTCTCAAAAGTAAGTGTTTAATTATTTTATAATTTTTGATAAATTACATGTTTTATTTTGGTTGTGTATCTACGAATTGGTCTTTTTTCTTATTTAGTTGTTCTAAAAGTCTTTCAAATGCTATGTTTTAAAGTAAAATCTTACTAAGCCTTCCACTTACAGTTTTTCTAATTTAACCCCAGGTTTTACGAGACCAATAGTAATCTAGACTATGTTTTGTGCTACATGGTGTTTTTAGTGAGGCTTAATGTTTAATTTTATCTGTTGTACATTCTATATTGTATGATTGTCTTGATGTCAATGTTGTTTTCAGTATTTGAAATCAGACTGTAATGATTATTATTCATAGACTTTTAAGCTACAAACAGTTATTTTATTAATATTGATTTATGAGCCAATGTAGTTTTGACGGATTTTGTGTTTAGTTTTTAATTAATTTTGGTTTAATTGTCTCTTAATTTATACTTAACTTTTATTTAACCGTGGCCCCATTCACGGGCTGTGGCAAAAATTTAGTTTACAATCAGTAAATAATGCTGGACACTTTACCTTGTATAAGATTATGATGTTGTCTATTTCAAATTGGTGAAATAATTTTATCCAGATTATAATATTGTTATGATTGCTGAATAGAGGCATCAGTGTGTTTAGAGCATATTAACCTAGACCAAGATAGAATTTGATTTTTTGTGTAATTCTAGTAACAAGAAATTAGAACTATCATTATTAATCATTTTATAGATTATATCTTAATTGTGAAGTAATTAATGGACTTATATCTGTTTATTATGTCATTTGATTGCCATTTGGTGAAATCTATACATTCACGATCAAAAACTCGATATATTGGAGGCATAGTAGTATAGGTAGCTAGAAACACTTCTCGCTGATACTTAATCTAAAATTCCTATTAGACAGGATGTTAAGATAATATTCTTATGAGTATTAATTTAGAAAACTTGGATTTAGAGATCTTGTTATTTGATATGGGATATCAAACATTGCTAAAATTCCTCATTTATGATTTTTTCATAAAAAGTTCATCATTAAAGAATTCATGGAATTCATGGACAAAGAAGTAATTAGAAAGGTGGCACAAAAAAAGGATAAACCTAACTCTAATTGCAAATATCGTTGTGGAGGATATTATCAAATGAAAAATGATTATATCAATGGGCAACTATATTGCCAACAATTAATGTTAAGGTTCCATATAATTATTGCATAAAATTTAAGAGTGTAGCTTCAATTTTTGATAGTGACACCAATTAAAGTTAATCATTATTTTTAATTTAATTATGAGATAATTAAATTATAAATGTTATTGGAGCTTAAACATATATGTCCATTTCTAGCCCTATAACATTGTTCCAATAGGTTAATGAAAATTTCTTGGATTATTTTTCATCATTAGGGGCTGAATTGGTCCTACAAGAAAATCAGTTTTTAGCAACAGACACTTTTAGTAAAGACAATTTTTGTCGCTAAAAGTAGATTTCTAGTCATCACTAAAAGGCATTTGATGACTAGAGGAAAGGACAGTCTTATTAGCTTTTTGGCCAACTTTTAGCGACGACATGCACGGCAAAACACAAAGTAAAAGGCTCGTTTATCGACAAAATTGGACTTTTGGGTCATCGCTAGAAGTCTTGTTGCCATTACAATAAATAGTGGATCCAACAGTTACCAATAAACATTCTAGCAACGACCTTTTACCATTTAATATCATTGCTAATGGTGTTTTTGAATTCTTATTAAAATTTTTTATGGTGAAATCAAGCGAGTTGGAAGGTATTTTCAAGTATGTTGTCACTATAAGTTTTGTCATCGGTGAAGGTGCAATTAAACCAAATACTATCGTTCCTTTAGTTTTTGGCAACGACATGGGAAGTTTAGTGAAGATAATAAGTTTTCATTAAAAAAACACCATGCCCGACCTTCTTCCCCGTTCTTCTTTCTCTAACTATGTCCCCTTCTATCTCCTTACTTTGGATTTCCCTACTGCTGTTGTGTTCTGCCACTGGCTTCCCCCTCCTCCGCCGTTTCCTTCCCTCTCTTTCTTCCTCTCTCTCTTTCACTTTCTCTCCCTTTGCCTATCTTTCTCTCTCTACCCACGCCGCCATGCAGCTCACTGCCACTACCACTACCGCCCGTGGACTCTGTTGCTATGGTGGGAATTTGCCCCTCCTCTCTATTTCTTTCCCTTTTTTTCTCTCTTCCTCTCTCTTTCTCTCTCTTAAATCATTGCTGCCGCCACGGCCATCATTTGTCACCTGTCGCTGCAACCTTGTTGAGTAATCATCCCATTATTGTGGCAATTATAATGTGAGTTTTTTCAAATTTATATATTTTAAATTATTAGTTAATAATTTTTTAATTGTTTGTATAATGTGTATATTCTAAAATATGTTAGTTATATTTGTATAATGTTTTTATTGTGGAATTTGAAATTGGAATATGTTTATTATTTGGATGATGTGTTTATTGTGAAATTTGGTGGAATATAGAATATGTTTGTTATTTGGATATTGTGTTTATTGTGGAAAGTGTGGAATACGGAATATGTTAATTATTTGGATAACGTGTTTATTGTAGAATTTGTGGGAATATCTTAGTGTATGATTTTGCGTTGGAATATGTTAGTGTGTGATTTTGTTTTAGAATATGTTGAAAAAATTATTATTATCAAATAACAATTAATAAGTAAACACAAATTCGTTAATTAGTTAAATATTTTATTTGTAACAATAATAATAATAAATAGCTTTTAACAATTAATGAGTGAATTTTGGTAATAATTATTAATTAGTTAAATGTTTATTTTTATTAATTTAATGTCATAATAATGATGTTCTTAACAATTAATAGTAAAGAATAATTAACTGATTAATGTTAATTATTAATAAATAATATTTAAGTAATAATAAAATAAGTGGCTTAAAATTAATATTAACAATTAATTATTAAAATCGGATAATAATTAATTAGTTAACCCTTTTGTTATTAAAAAATTGATATGCATAAAAAATATTAAAATTAATTCTAGATTAACAACTAATCATAAAGAAATAATTAATTAGTAATAAATCATTAATTAATTAGCTAAGTGATAATAATTACTAAGTAATGATTACAAATAACACAAAAAATTGAATAACACTTGTTACAAAAATAAGAAATAACTTGTTAAGACTTGTTTAAATGGTATAAGAGTCATAAGAATATGTTAGCATTATAATTGAAAGTCAAGAAATTGGTGGCATGCGTACTATTAAGATAGTACATAGTTACTTAGAATTGTACGTGCGTACTAGTTTGTCGTTTATCATATATCGCATGTTCATTTTCAAAATTACCTTAGATTTGTTCAAGAATCGGTGAATGACTCATCGATTCTTGAATTGTCCCATTTGGATAGTTTGGGATTGTATTATTACATTTGTTATTCATAATTCCACAAACACCTTGTACTAGAGGTTCCAGCCGCCTTCCTTTTGTTCTCTAGGTGTGTTTGATTTGTAGCACACTTAGGAGAACTAAAGGGAGATGCTGCTGAAATTTCTACAAAAAAGGGCTAACATGGAACAAATAACAAATGCATAATATTACAATGCTGAATGGGATACGACCTTACCCTTTAAGTGTGGAGTAAAGGTGGATAATAGATTTGCATATCGATACAATAACATCATTTGTGAGAACACTTCATCCATTTAGTGGATCAGCATAGCAATGCAATTGACAAGAGTTGGATACATCTAAAGAATCGCCTTGCTCCTACATATTAGAAAGGCTTAACCGAGTTTAGAGAACTTACTAGAAACCATGTCAGTAACCATGGCCCTATAAAATGTCCTTGTCGAGATTATGTGAGCATGTACATGCAACTGTTAGAGCGCATGTGTTAGATAAAGGCATTTACCAATTATATATGACGCGGACATTTTATGAGGAAGCTCCAGATGACTCTACAACATCGACTAACAATGTTTTTGAATCAATTAACGATGTACGTACCTTTGTCGATGACATAATAGGCAAAATTGGGTAATAATGATCAAAGATACCACTCTTAAAGATCATACAAGACAATACACAGATCTTTTTCTCAAAGTTGGTGATGGAGTTGTTTTCAGGTATTTCAACGTGTTCAACTTTGAATTTTATTGTGAAATTGATTCATTTGAAAGTGGAGTGTAAGTGGACAAACAAGTCTTTCGATAAGGTGTTTAAGTTGTTGAAAGATTCATTTCTTGATATTTGGATACTAGATTCTCACTACGAGGTGAAGAAAAAGTTGAAGAAGCTTAGGTGAGGGTATGAGTCTATTCCTATATGTAAGTATGACTTTGTCTATTTTGGAAGGAGAACGTTCAGCTAGAAGCATGTCCTGTGTGCAAGGAAAGCCGTTGGGTTGATAAGAACAAAAAGACGAAGAAAGTGCCACAAAAACTGTTACTTTAACACTTAGGAATTTAAATAAGTTAATCAATGTGTAAATGGTGGTTTAGTATGCCTTAATGTGACTTTGAACTTAATTTAATTATTTTGTAATATTTTGACTTATTTCACATTTGATTATTTTTATTTGTTTCTTTGAATTTTTAAACAAAACAATTTGTCAAAAACCAAATATGTCGTTTTTATGAAAACTACGCACGGGGCATGGTTTTCACTCGGCAAAAAAAAAAAAAAAAC